>JAPSGF010000020.1:2383432-2412155 GCA_035772895.1 Perdix hodgsoniae | reverse complement strand
TTTCTTTCTTTCTTTCTTTCTTTCTTTCTTTCTTTCTTTCTTTCTTTTTTTTTTTTAATCCTTCGGTCAGCCCCTTTTCTCAGCAGCTCGCGGCCGTTCGCACAACGAATTCCGGGCACCGACCGCCGTTTCCCCCCCCCGTTCCAGTTCTCCCCCGATGCGGCCTCCGGCTCAGCGCGGTCCCCGCCATCCCTCAGCTCCGTCGGGGCGGCCCGCCCGGATTTCGTTTCCGGGCACCGCGGTGCCGTCTCCCTCCCGCAGAGCGGAGCCGAGAAGGGGATTAAATACAGCGCCGCACGGAGCTGCGGGCGGGAACGGCCGACGGCTGCAAATAACCATCCGGGGGGGTTCAATCCCGGGGTGGCAGCGGGATAACGGAGAGCTGAGGGCGCGGGGAGGGCCGGCGGAGGGAGCGCCCCGTTGAGTCCCCGGAGCGGTGCGTCCCGCCTGAGCGAGCGGAGCGCGATGCAGAGTAAGAGCCGCCGGGCCCTTAGAGCCCCGTGTCTGCCTCCGGGCCGCGGTGCCGGTGCCGCTGCTCGGGTGTCCGGGCAGCCGGGCAGCCGTTGCCGTTATCGCTACCGCTGCGGGTGTCGTTTGTTCGGACGCGGATGAGAGCAGAGGAGACGATTATAGCGATAACGGCATCACCTGAACCTCTGCTCCTACCCACAGCCGTACATCCCTGTATGTCTCCACACAGTTACCTTTGCATACAGATACCCATATGTCTGTGTTTATCTGTACCCACGCAGCTGTGTCTGTATGTTTCTATATCTGTATCTGTGCTGATAAATCCGTATTTTTGTGTCTCTGCATCTACATTTCTATCTCTCTCTCCCTCCATGCCTACCAATATCTATATATTTATGCCCATATATCTGTAGGTTTTCACTTTCTAACCTACTTACCTGTTTATTTTTGTTTCTCTATTTCTGTATCTCTGTTTTGTCTCTTTCCAGAGATCACATCTTCTGATACCTGCAGGGTGACAGAACACTCCTGCTGTGTTTTGTTTTCAGTAGAATTCTCATTATTTTGAGCAGTTTGCTCCCCCCCTCCCAGGCCAGGCTGCCCCGTCGTTATTCACTGGTGAATATTTGAAGTGTCGGAAAAGCAAAAAGAGATGGAAAAACTGCAAGAGGTGGTGCGGGTGGCTCGGCTGGGGCTAAAGTCCCTTCCAAGCGTTTCCCTTCGTGTTTTCCTGGGCTGTGAGGGGCTCCGGGGGTCTCTGCGCTCCATGCCGCGGGGAAAGGTGCTCACAGTGCCGCACCAACGAATTTGAACGAAAAATAATGTTTTTCACGCCGCTTCCAGGGCCAACCCCGGGGCTTCAGACGGGGGCAGCTCCGGGAGTGCAGGGCCGGGGGGGATCAGGCGTCGGTGGGTGGCAGTGGGTCCGTCGGAGCGGCAGCTGATGGGGGACTGCTTCCCGCAGAGATCCCGCTGTGTGCCGGCTGCAATCAACACATCGTGGACAGGTTCATCCTCAAGGTCCTGGACCGGCACTGGCACAGCAAGTGCTTGAAATGTTCCGACTGCCAGACACAGCTGGCCGAGAAGTGCTTCAGCCGCGGGGACGGCGTGTACTGCAAGGAGGATTTCTTCAAGTGCGTGGGTCGGGGGGCGGCGGAGGGGAACCGGGGGGGCGGAGGGGAACAGGGGGGCGTTCAGCACCGCGGACAGCGGCTCCGTCCCCGGGTTCAGCACCGCGGACAGCGGCCGCTTTCGGGCTCAGCCCGCGGGGATCTCCGCGCTCAGCGGCCGCCGCCTGTCGCCCCATCCAGGCGCTTCGGGACAAAGTGTGCCGCCTGCCAGCAGGGCATCCCCCCGACCCAGGTGGTGCGCCGGGCCCAGGACTTCGTGTACCACCTGCACTGCTTCTCCTGCATCGTCTGCAAGCGGCAGCTGGCCACCGGAGACGAGTTCTACCTGATGGAGGACAGCAGGCTGGTGTGCAAGGCTGATTACGAGACGGCCAAGCAGAGAGGTACCGCGTGCCCTTCGCCCCCGGGAAGAGAGAGGCGGCTCCGGGCCACTCTGCCCTCGGGGCTCCGCTCGTACACAGGGTTGGGCAAGAGGGAGGGCGGGGGTCCCGGGTCCCCACGGGATCTCTGAGCTAACCCGCAACGTGCCGGCAGAGGCCGAGTCCACGGCCAAGAGGCCCCGCACCACCATCACGGCCAAGCAGCTGGAGACTCTCAAAAACGCCTACAACAACTCGCCCAAGCCGGCTCGGCACGTTCGGGAGCAGCTCTCGTCGGAGACGGGTTTGGACATGCGGGTGGTGCAGGTGAGATCGCGCGGTTCCCACCCCGGGAGGTGGCTGGGATCGGGTCGGCCCCGCGCACAGCGAGCTGCCCCGTGCTCTGCTTGCAGGTCTGGTTCCAGAACCGCAGGGCCAAGGAGAAGCGGCTGAAGAAGGACGCGGGGAGGCAGCGCTGGGGGCAGTACTTCAGGAACATGAAGCGGTCCCGGGGGACCTCCAAGTCCGACAAGGACAGCATCCAGGAGGAGGGGCCCGACAGCGACGCCGAGGTCTCCTTCACAGGTCGGTGCCCGGCGGGGCTGTGCCGAACGCTGCCTGCTGAGCTGCGGCCCGGGCAGGGCTCGCTTCACCCCATCGGGGCCACATTAATAATTTTTAGCTGTAATATAATGAGGGAAAACAAGTGCGGGAGAAGGAAGGTGGAATGGAGGGAGCGCCCTGGCAGAGCCGGAGCCGCTTCGGCCGGGGACAGCCGTGAGCTGAGAAATGGCACGGGAAAACCCTGTGACAGATCCCAGACGGAGCAGGGAGAGTTCCCTGGGCAGGGCTGGGCTGTTGGAGCAGCCCCTGCATGCAGCCTTCTGAAGGGACTGTTAGAAATATGAAACGCAAAATTCAGAATTACTGAACTGAACTACGAGAAGTGCATTGGCTCTTCTTAGTTTGGCTGCTGTTTGTATTGTCCTATTTAGAATTGTTTTATTTGTGCAGTTCCCGTTTAAATACTTCCCAGTCTTGTGGGAGCTGTTACCTCCCTGCTGTAAAAAAATATAATTTGCTTCGTATTGGAAGATTTCTGCATTACAGGGTCCCGTTTTTGGGGCAGCCCTCTCTGCAGATAAACCCCGGAGCTCACAGCTCTGTGCTCCTCAGCCCGGCGGCTGCTCATCGCCAGCCCTGCGCAGGGTCGGCAGTACCAAACCATCCCCACCGACAGCACCTGCACTGCATCCCCGCGGGGCTCAGCTGTGTGCGCACGGCCGTCGTTTGTAGGGACACGGGAGAGAAGCTGAAATGCAAAGCTGTGCAGAAGTTGAAATACAAAACGGTACTGACAAAGACATTGCAGGGCACGGATGTTTATACGCACACAGCTTTGTGTTTCTGCTCTCTCCCGTGTTCCTAAAAATTGTTCAGTTTTCCAGTCTGTGTATACACACTGTGCCTCGGTGTCGTTAATTATAGATGTACTATAAATAATAACTAAAAATTGTTGAACAATTATCGATAGCTCGGTGCCAAGGCAGATTTGTATCCAAGGCAACAGAACGGCTCTCGCTATCCATAAAACCCCGAACGAAAGCAAACAGTTTTTGCTGGTAATTTACAAAATATTTTCGTTTTTCAGAAGTGTTTTTAAGTCTTCTGTCTCCTTATCCCAATCCCGAGAAAACAAACACTGCTGAGATTTAATATGTTTTCTTCTAAGCAATGCACAGTTTTTCATGGATTGAATGCTCAGGTAGTTCCTAAAAATGAGACTGAAATTCGAAATAAATCTCAAAGCCAAATAGGAATGAGAGACCAGAAAAAAAAAAAAAAAAAAAAAAAAAAAAAAAAAAAGAAAAAGCTGGACAGATCTTGAACTCACGTTCCTCTTTAAAGGATTATTTTAAAACCAGTCTTATATTTTAATGTGTGCTTTTCATGCCTGTGTTTTAGATCCAAAACGTATTAGACGTTTGTACTCAGAAAAAATAATCCCATGGCTTTCTTTGGAGACTCATCAACAAGGGCAGGAATAATAAGGAATAATAAGGAATTACAAGTAGCAAGTGCACGGCTGCTCAGTTCCCATCCATCTCATCTGTTTGTGGTCAGGAGCTCCTGTGTGTGCTGCCAGCCGTGGCCATCGCTGTCCCAGTAAAACCAGTCTGTTTCCCTTTCAGATGAGCCCTCCATGTCTGAGATGAGCCACTCCAACGGGATTTACAGCAATCTCAGCGAGGCATCCCCAGCCCTGGGGAGGCAGGCTGGGACAAATGGGGGCTTTGCTCTGGATCACAGCGGCATCCCAGCTCAGGACCAGTACCACGACCTGCGATCCAACAGCCCCTATGGGATTCCCCAGTCACCGGCTTCGTTGCAAGCTCTGCCAGGTCACCAGCCTTTAATCTCCAGCTTGGTTTACCCCGACAGCGGTTTGGGCATCATGGGACAAGGTGGACAGGGGGTGCCCCAGTCCATGCGGGTCCTGGCCGGGAATGGGCCCAGCTCTGACCTCTCCACCGGCAGCAGTGGGGGATACCCGGATTTCCCCGCCAGCCCGGCCTCCTGGCTGGATGAAGTCGACCACGCTCAGTTTTGATAGAGGATCTGCCGCCGTGCAGTGGGAAGGGAAAGGACTCATTGCTGTCAAACGTCATCTGCCCATGGGGAAAAAAGGAGGGACGTGCTGAGTGCAGGATGGCATGGCTGCCTGCAGAGCGTGGATGTGCTTGCGGAGGGCGAGCAGGTGGTGGGTCTGCGATGGACGGTGGGCAAAGGGAGACGTGGCACAGCGGTGAGCATGAGGAGCATCCCATGAACCTGGTTGTCATGTCCTTCCTGAACACCGAGAGTTGTGCTTTACAGATTTGATAGGACATATTTTGCTTTCTGCTGTCAGTGCATTCTCCAAAGTGAGGACTTCTTTCATCACCCACCCACACCGAAAATCTTCTGAAGAGAAAATAAAGTCCTCATCCGCGGTGAAAGGTGTGACCATGTCTGTATTTCTATAGGAGAAATGTTAATAGTGAATCACTTCAGAACCCCATGGTAGCGAACATCTCTGTTCTTCCAGCAGATTTTTGAGGCGGTATGTTCTGCTTTCTTTTGAATTTACCTTCACTTTCCTAAAACGAGATGCTCTTTCATATGCCAATCACTCACCATCGACCCTTTTCCTTTGTGAAGTGAAGACCACCCGTTGATTCCGCTTCGCATCTTTTTGATTTGTAGGCTGCTAGTTTCATTCCTCCATGTAAGCACTGAACCATGAATAGATGTATTTATTACCAAATAACTCCACCTTCATCACGATGGCGAGAGGTGGTTTTCCTGGCCCAGGAACACCGGCGGCTCAGAGCTGTGCATCTTTTGCTGTTCTTTAAGATCCCTTTGCAGCCGTTTTCTGCAGCGTCTCCTCTCCCCCCGCTGTTGCCAAACACCCTCTGGGTCTCTCTGTGGTCGCAATGCTGGGTCGGCTCCAGCTGTGCTTTGCAGTGAGCGCTCGCCTTCCCAGCAGCCCTTCTCTGTTGGAGGCATTTGTGTATCTCTGCAGAGCGCGAGCGGATGGTGAGGAAAGGCAAAGCAATGTGTGTATCGTTACCTGTACAAATGATGGAATTATCTGTAGATGATGTGACTGTCCCGTGTCTTTTATTTATATTCTCGCATTCTCTCTGATGATCGAATACTCCAAGGCTGCAAATAAATTTGTCAGCTGAACTTCAAATCGTCTTTTGCTAAATTCACACCGAATACGTCTATATAAATAAATGCAATACCTGAAAATAAAAGTAAAAGCTCTCTAAACTTGAAGTCTTGATTCACAAAAGCACCAAAGCACGCTCTCCTCTCTAAACACAGCTGCAATGCAACTGATATAAAAATGCTCTGAAAAGCAGAAACAGAACTGGGAGCTTTGGGGCTGCAGTGCTTGAGTGCAGAGCTGCTCAGTGCATTCCCAGCCCTTGGTTGTGGTCAGGCTCAGGTTTTAATGGCTCGCTGTTATCTTTCAGCATTCATTGCACAGGATGAAATGTGTAAGGCAGGGGCAGCTTTGTCCCAGGCTGCAGCATTACGAAGTCCCCGAGCAGCTGAGTTTCAGCTCATGGTACCAAACCTGTGTGCCTCAGCTCCTGGGGCATTTCAGGTGCTGGGAGCAGTGCCTCCCATGGCCCATTGGGCTCCAGCAGGGTCTGGGCCCAGGAGTTTCTCCCCTTCCTGCACTGAGTAACAGGCAGACAACTGTTGCTGCTGACTCGCAGTGCCGTTGCCGGGCCGCGGCTCATTGAAACTCATGGATTAATTAGAAAATGATGGAGTTTTGGAAATCAGATGACAACACCTCACCCACACAGAGAAGAGTTTTTATTTTCAAGAATTCTTTGCTTTCTGTTCCGTTGCCCCGTGGTTCAGAGACACACCTTCCAACCCGGGCCAATTGTTTCACAGCAATACATTTTGGCCGTCCAATTATTAATAATAAATTCCTATGAAGAGTGATTTTTGAAAGAAGGAAATGAGAACAAAGGCAGAGATAGAGTTTACCTTAGGGGAACGGTGCTATTATAAGACCACTGTCTGAAAGCAGACCGAAATGTTTGGTAGATTTTGCTCATAGTTTCCCTCACAGCAAATGCCGAGCTGCTGCTCCCTGTGCATGTCTGGATTGAGGAAGGGAAGTGATGCCAACTCTGCCCATTCCTTTGTGCAGTGCTGTGCTGTGCTGGCAGGACGGCAGTGCTGTGCTGGCAGAGGGCTCAGGAGCTGCATTTCAGCTGTGCATCTCCGGGCTGAGACTCAGAGATCCCATTAACAGAAATGCTTTCTTCTCGTTAAAAAGAAAAACCAATTTGGAAGAAGGAAATAAAACCAACAGCACGAATGGAGTGACAGCTCATAAAACTGGACTGGAATTAGGAAGAGTGGCTCGCATTGCTCACTTTGCAGGTGAGCTCCATCAGCTCTGCTGATCAGTGTGAGTGCATTGCAGGAGGAGCGGTCTGTGTGCTGCCAGGGAGGAAAAGCTAATGCATGATTTTTTGGTTTTGAATGGCAGATTCACTTTTGATGAGTCCTTGTGTCCCAAACCTGCGTTCCCTACAGGTGCAGGAAGCGCTCAGACCTGCAGGATTTACACCCCGAAACATTACAGCACAAATGGCTTTGTTAAAAGCCGACAGGGAAACCAAGTGAGCACAAATATGCTGGGAAAAAAAATAAGCAAAGGTGTTTAAATTATTATTAGTTTTTTCTCTTTGACATGTCTATTATCTCTCCACTCAGGAGTGCATTTTGTGCTGAGCCTCACGTTTGGGTGTGTGTGCCTGCAGGGCTGCGGGGCACAGGGAGGTATTGATTTAGGTGCAGGAAGAGCACATTGCTTTTGTGCACAGCGTTTTGCAGCCTGGTGATGGAAAATAATTCAACACCCAAACACGCGAGGATTTCGGGTTTAAATGGACTTCTGCACGATAGAGCACAACCAGCTTTTGTACCTTCTTTCTCTTTCCATTTTGAATGATGAGTTGGGTCACTTCCAACTGAGGGGCAGAGGGGGAGCAGCCCCAGAGGTTCCTGGTGCTGCGGGGATGGGCAGCGTGTGGGGCTCTCCCCACACAGCGGGTCTGCTGGGTGTGAAGCACTGGGATTCTTGCTCTGAGCCCAGGGAAAGCGTGGCAGAACGCAGACACACAGCTCCCTCTTAATCCTGACCAACCAGGGAGAGTTTTTGGAGTTTATGCACAATCCGTCCCTCGGGCAGCAGCGGCAGAACTGGGAGCAGTGATCACAGAGCCCTGACACAGCTGTGACACAGTGGTGCCCTCAACGACTCTGTGGTTGAGCACTCAGCTCTGGCTGCCAGCAGCCCCCAGCTCAGGCACAGCCGAGTTCCAGACTCTTATAATTTCTTTCTCACTGCGGTCTGAGCGTCTCTGTCCCCCCAGGGATGCTGCAGGAACTGCTATCCCTGCCTGGCTGCACGCCGTCCCGCTGCTGCTCAGCCCCTGCCTTCCTCCCGTTCCTCTGCTGGAGCTTGTGAAAAGTCCCCAAGTCAGCTGGAGGCGAGTAAATCATTCCTGACAGCTACATCTCTACAGGGCAGTTAGAATTAATGTAACAATTTGGCATTTAATGAAGCAACAACACGCCGGGCTGCAGAGAATAGCCGGGACCTGCTGCAGTCACATTAGCATCCCTTGGGGACCCAACAGGCACTGACACCACCAGATGCCGGCTGCCGGGCTGAGCGTGCGGCCCTGGCTGGGACACAGCCAGCACAGCTCCATCCCCATCACTGCATCCTCGTGTCTGAGAGGGGCACAGAGAAGGGACAGAGCCCAGGGACACACAGGGAGTGATGGGGACCCTCATGGGGGTGATGAGTGTCTCTGGGGGTGCTCATCCCCAAGGGCCGAACTGATGCTGGCGGTGCAAAAAATACCTTCAGAAACGTGTGGAAAATGTAGGAAAAATAATTCAGCTTTGGGTAAGTTGGTGGGGGGGGGGAGTGGCAGAACAGCATATTTTGCAAACGGAACCCGGCTGGATCAGGTGTGCTGCACCAGAAGGCTCTGTTTTCCACAGAGCTGCAGGTACTCCAGCTGTCTCCAGGATGAGTCCTTCGAACAGCAGTGCTTGAGGGAGGGAGGGCAGCAAATGCAAATAGCTCTGGGGCCAATCTCCTCTTTCCCATGTATATACATATGCTCTCAAAGCACCACAGTTTGCAGCAGTTTGGATGCTCTGGAATAAATCATGCATTGCATATTACTATTCTTTTTGCTCTTCAACGAAAGCATGGCACAAAAGCGCATCCCCTCACTCACAAACCACCCGTGCTGCTTCACCTCTGCAGGGTGGGCTGGTGCTGGTATGGACCCACACTTCACTGCGTTGTGCTGCAGAGCCTCACAGCCATCGGCTTTAAGAGCTTGACAGGTTTATAAAGTGCTGAGTGTCCCACAGGGACAAAGGCACTGTTTGCAGAGGAGATGAAGCGTGCCGTATCCAGCTGGCCTAACAAGGCAGCGGGAAATCTAAATTAATTCAGGAATGCCTTCTGTTTGGCTGGAGGAGGATGCTGCTCTCAATCTATGGAAATGACACACTGGGAGAATGCTCACCAGCAGTGCCAGGCTCCATTCTGCAGAGCAGGGCCACTGCCCAGCGGCACCAGGCAGCCCACATCCTGCTCAGGGTGCGTGGCTTATTGCCACCTGGGAGAGCTGCGAGGAGGGAGCAGCCTCAACCAGAGCCACCTGTGCTCCCAGGAGGGGTCTGAGCGAGTATTTACTGGCTCCTGGTGGAAGGTTGGAGGCCCTTTTCTCTAGGACCTTTCTCTAGGACATCCTTGCTGCTCCCAGGTACTCCTCCTACTCCCCTAAGCTCACCCTTGGCTGCCTTGGACTCAGGGCTGAGCTCTCTGCTGTGCTGCAGGTCAGTGCTGTGGGCTGGTTTGGGTCTGCTCCAAATCCTTGGGATAGGACTGATGTTACCTCCAAAGCTCAGCGCTTGGACTCCCTCAGAGGCTGCCCTGGTGTTTGTGTGGGCCATTGGCTGAACTGTGCATGGCCTTTGTCAGTGGGGATGTAGAAAGGGGCTGAGTTCCAAATGCAACTTTTCCTAACTGAAACCCAACCAACTGAAGCTCAGGTGACCTCAGGGCTGGTGGTAGGGGGGCAGCTGTTGAGTTGATCATTCAGAATTGGCCCGATATTTAATGTGGCCAGCTCTTTCTCTGCTCCTTGCTGCTCAGCCTTTTCAGTTTTGTTTTCCACATGTAACCTCCTCGCTGTGTTCTGTTCCTGCCATGAACTTCAAAATTAATTTTCCTGGCCTACCCTGGTCATTCTAGCTGAAGCATCCCCTCGTTGTGTTCTTGCTGGGACTTGGCTCTGGGGAGCGAGGGCATTTTGATGAAGCTGAGCAATATGGCAAAATTAAAACTTACTCTGGTTTTAATTTGTCCTAATCATACACTCAGAAATAAAGAATTGGTCCCCCAAGTGTTTTTCTGGCCTGGAGGACGAGGCTCATTTATTTGCACGGATTAATATGCTGCATGCTAATTGTGGAATGCCAATATTAGCTGTGCTGCAGCACCAGGGCCAGCATTGCCACGGTGAGTTGGTCTGGAGAGGCAGCAGTAACCCAGATGCATTGAAACAGATCTGTGCAGGGTTTTATCAATAGATTTGCCAGCAGGAAAATCATAATTTTCAGGAAAAATAATCCCTTATGTTTGTTGAAGCACCTCATTAACACGGAGGAGCACTAATTGGATACGCTGTGATCAGATGGGGTATTTCTGTCACCCTTCCATGCAGAAGGCAGAGGCCAGGTGCGAGTGCTGCTGCATCCCTGTGTGCTCGTGGGGCTTTGGGGCACCGCAGTTGCGTTGAGGCCGCGTTGCCCTGCAGGCACAGCACAGCTGGAAGGTGATAGCGCCTGTGCTGCATGGCTGGCACGCTTCTCACCATGAATATTGCATCGAGGCAAGCAGAGATCACATTGCAGGGCCTCGATGGGGCCGTGCTTCCTCTGCTGAGGGCTGGAGAGAGGGCAGGAAGGTGTGTCTGGGGCACAGGTGGTCATGGGGTCCTGATGGGTGTGAGCTGCAGGCTGTGCCTGTCCGGTGCTACCCGTGTACCGTCGTGCCTCTGTGCAGCATCACTTAGAAAGATTCCTCTGCTGCAGATGCATGTGTTACGTGGCCACAGTTCAATTCTGCATGAGTGCATTGAGCACAAGTGGGTGCCAACGTGCTGTGGGTGCCATGTGTGATCAGTGTGCCCCAGCAGGGGCTGGCAGCAGTGCATGCTTCAGCTGCAAAGCAAAGCTTGGGGGTTACTTCTCAGCTCTCACAAACCAGCAGTGCAGTGGTGATCCCCAGCCTGGGGGTCAAATCCAGCACGTGAGTGTTTGATGCAGGAAGGTGCTGGTGCTGAGACATGCTGCAGGCTGCATTAGCAGTGTTTTGGGGAGCTGTGTCACTTATCATCCATCGGCGCTGCACTAACGAGGAGCCGTGCTCTGAAGTCACCTCTCCTTCATTAATTAAGGCTGTTTTGCACGAGGCAGGGAAGAGGAATTGAGGAAGGGCTCTCGATGCTGTTACACTTTCCATAGATGTTGCAGAGGATCCATTACTGCCCGTGAAAGCCCTGTCAACATTTTTCCAAGGAAGAATGAAAATGTAAATAACTTTAAAATGATTCAATGTCACTGTGGTATGGAAAAAGGTCACGCTGCTGGCGACCATTTATCTTTGTGCCCATTTAAAGAGCTTTTTTCCTATTACATTTTTTGAAATTAATGTTTTTAAACATTACCCAAAGTAATGTTAACAATCATGGGTTTTATGGGATTGATCGTTCTGCGGGCTGGGATGTAGATTGGAAAAGATTTGTTTTAGGTGGTTGTTGTTGGGAGGTGGCTAAAGCAGACTTTGTGATTTATTGTTTACGCAAAGGTTGGTGTGATTTAACAAAAAAGACAAAAACAGCTCTTGAGTTCCAAGTAAATAAGAGAGTGTTCCCTGGGAGGGAGTTTGGGTTGATAAAAGCAGAGCCTGTGTGTGTCAGTGCTGCAGTACATCAATGCAAGGTGAGCCCACAGGGATGGGATGTTTGTCTGCAGTTCTCCTGCCGGGGGGAAGATAGGCTGGACCCCAAGTTTGGCTTTTTGAAGGTTTCTGCTCTTCTGCACAGGAAGAATTTCAGCAGCACCGAACCTTGGTCTGGGGACAGGGAAAAATAGCTGTGCTCTTAATAGAAACACTTGGCCTGCAGAGATGTGCTTGCATTTTTCACCTCTGTTGCCCCTGCTACATCAAGTGTGAGGGAGCAGGGGATGCCACAGCTGGTGCTTTGCATGTAATTTTCACCCTCTTGTTAATGACCTTGCAGGGATTAGCATGGCCTTCTCCATATGCCAGTAGATTATGTCTGTTGGCAGCTGCTACTACTGGAGCAAAATGGGATAGTTTTCATTAGGAGTGCTTGACACTAGGTTGCCCTGGGTGTCGTCAATCCTAAACTGTCAGTGCCTTTGAATAAAGCAGCGTGCAGATGTGATTTATTAGGTGTGCTGCTGCTTTGCTGAAAATGTGGCACTTTGGAGTCAGCAAGGTCTTGCAGGAGAAGTGTGAGGGGGATCTTCTTGCTCCTCCTCACCTACCCTGCCCATGGGCGCCGTGGGGAGCTCTGCTGGTGCTGGGTGGAAAATCTGACCTGAAATAAGTGAGCAATGTGGGGACTTGCACTGAATGACCCCCTTGTGCTGTGTGGGGCGGTTGCTCACTAGCAAAAGCTCAGTGTGCTTGTTTAGTGGGTGAAATGATGCAATTAATGATAGACTGAACTCACAACTGTGTGCTGAACCAGCATTTCTATCCAACTTGAATGGGGGTGCAGGAAGCAAATTCTGTGTTGAAGCAGGACCTGACTTTGAAATGATTTATTTTGAGGGTTCATAAATGACTCAGGTTGGTTCCCCCAAATCTCACCCCCAAATTCCTGCAGTGTAGGGGGCAGTCAGCTGTCGGTGCTGCTCTGTCCTGTAGGACATATTCAGAGCGTGAAGAATATATGGAGGTCCGAGGGGGACAAAGCTCATTGGAGGTGGACAGGCAGGGCACCAGGGCTGGGGCAAAAGCCTCACCCAGCTGTGGGATGGATGTGGGGATGCTGCAGAGGCTTCCCTGCTCCCTTTGCCCTGGGGGGAACCAGACTTTCTGTGTTCTACAAGGTTATTAATCCTCTGTTTATCCTGTTTTAAAATAAGCAGTTTAAAGGAGGCTGCCAAAGATGATAGGCCACAAATCCATGTCATTCTTTTGATTTGTAACAGCAAAGCCAAACCCTCCCTGCTGCAGAAGGTGTGCATGTGGTCCCACAGGCTGCAGTGGTGACCCAGGCTGCCCAGACCCACAGCTCCTATGTGGGACATTGCGGGGAGCCTCCAGGCAGTGAGCTCAGAGCTTTTTGAGGGCAGCCCTGCCTGGTGCTGCTGTGTTTTTGCTGAGACATGGCAAGGAGCAGCTGCTGAGAGTCCTGGAGCTCTTTGCTTTGCTTGGCTCAATGCATTTCCTCCTGAGAACAAACCTGCAGCTCAACTCCTTACTTCCTCTTTGCAATAACCACCAACTAATTGTTAAAAGCCTGCCAGATGAGGATTAACAGCCATGTAATACACTAGGTATGATTTATCTTCAATAAATATGTCCCTTATAATCAATGGGTAATTATTTCACGTGCAATAGTTCTGATTAAATGTAAATTAATAGTGCATGTGGGAGATTGGATTAAAAAGTGGTAACATAACGTGAAGTGAGTTTTGCTTATCACTGATCGCAGTACAAAAGGTGGTGTTGGTAACAAAGCTAGAACGTCCCCCCCCCAAAAAAAAAAAACAAAAATCAAACTGATTTATTGGCCCATGGCAGTCTGCAAACAATCATGTTCTGTGGGCAAAGCTCCCATTCCCTGGGCTGAGGGAGGTCTTTGTGCAAGCCCCTGTGGGCCAATGCCCTGCTCTGATGGGGTTCTCTGCTCGGAGGAAGCGTGTGGGCTGGGGATGATAAATGAGGAGGAGGGGGAAAGGGAGGAAGAATAGAGGATGTGAAAAGAAGTGCTCGATCTCTGGCTGCAGCAGTATTAGTCCCCAGATGGGGCTGACTTCTGTATTCAGGAGAAGGAATAAAGCATCACCCTTAGCAATTAGGGGCAGGAGCAGCAATGCCAGCTCTTAGGGGAGAAACAAGTTGGGTGGGTAAACAACGATGGCTCTGCAAAGGCCAGGAGGTAGTTAAAGCAGCACCTTTCTGATATATAAGAACAGAATGATGATGTCAATGGGTAAAAGAAAGTAAAAATCACTATTTCCTTCTCAGGTACTGCAGCACCAAGCACACGTGTAACTATCTGGTAATGATGTTAAGGAGGATGGGAACAAGCATGCAGCTATGGTGTTTGTCAACCCTGAATTCCATGGACTTCTGCTTTTTCCATTCTGTGCCTGTATGCTTGGGCTGGTGGGGTTGGTTCTGAACGGTGTGGGGTGCCAGGACTCTCAGGCCGTGCCTGAGATGTGACCCCACAAAAACAAGCAGAGATGCTCTCAGTATCGGCTTCCTCCTTGCTGCAGTTCCACGGAGGGTCCAAGAGTCTGCTCCCAGCCTTGTGCCACATGGGGGCACAGGGAGGATGGAGGATTTCTCTCTGCCTGACGTCCTGTGGGCTCAGGTGCAGATACATGTGTGCTTCTGCACCCAGTAGACTGGGGCCTGAGGAAACAGGGGATTCATCACAGCACTGTTGCTTGGCACGGAGTTGCTCTACACCTTTCAGACAGGAAGGGTTGTCTGCTTTCTCCTCCAAAAACTGAGTGAGGAAGATGGGAGCTGCTGTATGAGTGTAAGGAATTGTAAGCCCGAGCAGGGGTATAAACTTCTTAGAGCATTTCTTAGAGCAAGGGCATAAACTTCTGTTTGATCTCTTTCTGAAAGATCATTGGGATTTCCAGCAAAAGGTGGCACTGAGGGCACCTGGGGATATAGGATTTAATGAAGTAACTTCTGTTAGGCCATTCACTTTTTTTCATTGAACTAAGTACTCTACTGGTTGAAACGAAGAGATGCACGAATCTCCTGGTATTTGCAATAGGAACATTAATGGTGATGGTAGGAAAGCCCCCGATTTTCTCCCCACTTCTGTGGATGATGCTCAAGACATTCCTGTCCCAGAAGTTAAGACATGGTATTCACCCTTAAAATTCAAAGGTGCGCAGTTTCTGGAGCTGGATTTTATCAGAAATGAAAACTCTTTGGTAGTGTAGGGAAAACCAGAGCTTCCAAACCCTGGAGACCCAACCTGGGGCACAACCAAGCCTGGGGTTCAGCCCAGCCCAAGGCAATGGTGGGTGCATGCAGGGATGATGCCTTGCTCAGCAGGCACAGGGGGCTTGGTTTCAGGCTCTAATTAACTGCAGCAACCTCTGGATTAAGATTAGCCACAGGCACTGTGAGGTTTGGGTATCTCCACGTAAGAGCAGAGCTGGAGCTGCTTCCTGAAGCATCCAGGGACCTCGAGGCAGCAGAGATGCTTGATTCTTGACTAGATGTTTTTAATGAGCTGTGAGCCTGTGACCAGGAGACACTAAAAAGCAATTGCATTAAATCACGATCTGCATTTGACTTTATGGATTGTTTATGGGATCTTTCTTTTATTAATTCTTTATCCTCTAATATTATAAAGGATTTGTATCCACAATAAATAATGCAAAGTTAAATTACATCCTCTTTGGCTTAAAATTTTAATATTCCTATTGCCCATCTCCATAAAGAAATTGTATTTGAGGTCGTTGCATATGTACAGCTGCAGCCATAACCCTAATGGAATTACTATTCAAGCACAGGCAAGATTAGTATGAATGCCAAGAAACTACCCGTCTGTCAGGGGAAAAGGTAAAAGTTCAGAGTTCAGCCTGCATCCAAATTATTTATCTCCCTAATAACTTAATAGATTGAATATATTACTTGTCAGTGACCTTGATGTACAACAATAAAGACCCCTTGGTTGTGTCAGAAAATATATGAGACTATAATAAGTAGTACTTATGTAGTGGAATAAAAACATATTCTTTATGATAATGAAGTCTCTCTGCACAAGGACATCACAAGGACACCGAGCCATGTAAACATAAACACTGGGATGCCTTTGGCTGTGGGCAGAACGGTGCCTTCCCTCCTAATGTTGGCTGGGGAGGTGCTGGTGGAGGATGCTGTGCCCTGCAGACGAGTGCAGTGGTTCCTCCCCACACTTATGCCTGCACTCCCTCCTTTTCCAATCAGTCCCCTTGACTTCGTGCCATGCTTACAGTTGTTTCCATTCTGGATCTCCCAGGCATATAAAAAGAATCCTATAAATTAGAGTTTAGGATTAAAGGTAATGCTGCAAATAGGCGCGTTGTAAACATGCCTAAAAATAGGAAGGTAATTTCCCTGAGTGCCATGGTCTCTAGCAGTGTAACACAATGTCTCTATTTCTTTCTATTTCTATGTCTATTTTTCAAGGCTTTACATTATCTAAGCAGGAAAACAAAAAGCCCTCAAAGGATATTGTTCTTTAATAAGGCTTATGATTATGGATTTTTTTTTCTGCCTCAGCCAGCGCAGAATTGCCACTAATATACTGAAATGAAATGACTCTCTCCTCTTCAATAGGTCATTTTAATCATATATTTAAAGTTTTGCTTGGTGGGTGGAGGAGGAGGGTAGGAGGGAAGATGTAGAGAAAGAGGAACTCATTCTGTCCACCCGATGGTTTCCAACCAGTTCCCCATGTGTGCCCACCCCTATGGCTGGGGCTGGCTGTGAGGAAGCTCTGAGTGCCCACACCTGAAGACCAGTCTTGGAAAGCACTGAGGCACCCCAACACGGTCCCAGAGGTGTCAAATCCTCCTTCATGGGCAGTGCTGAGCCTCCAGCCTGCTCCCCCAAGCGCAGCACCCAGGGAAGCCAATGGAGCTGACACCTGTGCTGCTGCACTCCCATTCCCCAGGCACTTTTCCCAGCAGCCTCACATTTTTGATTGTATTTATGGCCACTTAATCTGTGCTAGCAGCCAGGATCAAATATATCTCCAAGTATTGATCAGCTTTAGGCTGATAGAAGTTCAAGCTCATGAGGTCTCGGTCTTTGACCCTCAAATAGGATATGAATCTCAATCCAATAGACTGATATTCACACACAGTCGCTGCCCAGGGTTGCAGGCTGCAAGGGAAAAATCAATGAAGAGTGCTAATGATTCACAATTTATAGAGCAGCTGCCATTTTAATATTAGAATAAATGTTATATTGCAAAGGGATGGGAACATAGGTGGTGGCATGGAAAATATTTCTTTGGAGCCTTTTCTGTGGGAAAATGATGTGCACAGAATTTTATGAAGTATAATTTATTGGCCTCATTTAGACTTATAATTTAAAACTCCTTATGAAAAAGGTATTAACTAGAGTGCAGTGGGTAAGGAAATGGCAAGGACAGAGCAGGCTGGCTTAGAGTGCTTTGAGCACTGGTGGGGAAAGGGAAGCAATGTTGTAACACACGGGAGCAGGCTGGAGAGTTCCCCTTCTGCTTCAACGCCCCTGCAGCATCTGGGAACAAAGAGGACCCATCCTATGAGCTGTGGCTCTTCTAAGCACACTTGTGAATGGAGAAAAAAGGAGTGTATTGAACATGCTGTTGAGGTATATGGAGTGCATTAAGGTGAAGTCATGGAGCGTGTCAGAGTGGAGTGGTAGAGCAGGAAACTCTGCTGAGCTGGTGTGCGAGGGCTGGAGAGAATTACTGGAGCCAAAGAGGGGACAGGCTGGGAGACAGGCTTCCAGTGAAGGCAGCACAGGAGCTGCCATGATATGCACTGTCCAAAGTACACAGGTTTTATTTCATTCTCAAATAATTACTTTCTATTTACTATGAATTACAGTTTCCTCTGCTGAGGTTTCTTTAGGGTAGCTCACGGGGACAGGTAAACTCCAGCCAGTGGCAGAGGTGCAGGAATGATGTGGGAGCTGACAAGAAAAAGCAGGCTTTCAGTTCTGCCCTTTTGCCCTTTTCCCTGCCTGTGGTACCTGGGGAGTGCAGCTGTGAGGCTTCCAGGGGAGAGCAAGGGGCAGGAAATGAGATGTAAGGAACTGCAGTGGCTGAGAACATCTCTAGGGAGCAGCATGGCCATGTTGGTTTGGGAGGCAGCCCTACTGGGCAAGAAGAGGTTTTGATTAGAGAAGCAACATCTTTCCCTCCAACCTCCAGCCCTACCTACACGCTCCTTTTTCCTCTTAATTCCTGTACGTAGTAAACATTCACCTGTAAGTCCAGACCAAGGGACGCTGTTTCAGTGATAATAATGTATTTCCCTGCATGGATGCAAATGGCAAAAGGGTTTCAGTACAAAGAGCCCAGGCCTTTTGGAACAGACAAGAGAAGATGGAAATCTGAGATCAGAAACGCAATTTATGGCATCTGTTTTGGCCATCCCTGTATTTATTTTTTATAGAAGTAAAAAGAACTTTAATAATTCATCCACCTGAGAGCTCATAACTCTCTGGCCTGCATAGAGTATCTTTCATATCTCTCATAACCCAGGGCCTATTGACAAACCGTATGAAAAATAACTGCCCTTTCACTTGCAAAAGCAAAATCCAATTTATTGATGGTGATGGCCTAAATAATGGCATTTCTATTAACCAAAAGGAATTGCCCAAACAGGTTAGAGTTTGCTTAACTCAGAGTATGAGATGTCCCATGCATGCAGTCGTAAAACCAAAATGTGCTCAATCCTTCTCCTTCCTTGGCTATGCTGTCACTGTGGCCAAACCATTTTACAAAAAAAAACTTGTGACAGGTGCTTGATGAAATTTAGCATAAGGCATTTTTATTTTATTTTTGGGGGGTGGCAGGGGAAGGAACACATTCCATTTCGTACATAGCGTAGGTATGCAGCTGATGCATTCAGTTAGATGCTCTGAGTTTACAGATTGGAGCTGCAGGGCACTGCCGTCAGCCTCAGGGGAGAGGAGCCAGCTGGATGTGCCTGACAGTGTCCTTCCGTTTCTTCTGGAAGGGCTGTGGAAGAGCTCCCGTGTCGGCGTTCCAACATGATGTGTTTGTATCACCTGCTCCTTTGTGGATCCAGGGAGAGAGACAGTGGGCTGCGGTGGCTGCAGCGTGGCATCAAAGTTGCAGATGACAGAGCAGTGAAAGGAAGAGCCTGCTGTTGTGCTTCCCTCAGGGTGACAGACACGAGTGCTCAAGTTAGCGCACAGACCTAACCCTGCAGGTACCTGCAGCTCAGGGTGTGTTTGCGCTGCGTTTTGCTTTCTCCCCATTTTGATAGATTTCTGCTTCTTTTTCTTTCCCCACCCCTAATTGGGCAGCACAGACTGTTACAGCTTCAAATACTGAAACCACTCGCCTATCAATTCTGCCTATTGGAAAATGATGTTGTCCAATCCTGGTCTTGCATACCTTCCATTATTTAATTCACAAATGTTTAAATAGGAGCCTAAGAGATCCCAACTGTGTCTTTTTACATAATGAAATTACAAGGAGTCATATGTTGCTACCATCCATAATCTTATTGCACACTTTACATAAAATTCAGATTGGGTGGCTCTGCATGCATGCATATTTTACATTTTCAACTTTATTAAAGAAATGAATAGAGTGCTGGAAAGGCTGCTTTCTGTACAGTCAATTCAGATGCTGGGGACCATAAATCTGAAAGCCTATGATTTGTTGTTCTTCGCCCACAATAAATTCAGCCTTTCTTGATAGAAGGGTTGGCTCCATTTGTTGCAGTTCAGGTCACAGTGTTTGGATAAAGATGCAGCTGGACTTGCTGGGAAGGGAATTTGGGCTGGGTTCAGTGAGGCAGAATGCCTTCATTTTTTCCAGCTATGGGAGCTGGAACCCACGGCCATCCTGGGACACAGGTTTTCAACTCAGGAGACTTGAGCAGAGATGATGAATTTCTGCTGAGGAATGATTACATTTTAGAGGCACTCGATGTGTTTCTTGGAGTGAGTTTGCATGGATGAAGCAGTGGTTTACCCAGCATTGATCCCCCACCTGAAACACCTTTCCCAAAGCCTTGTGCCAAAGGCCTTGGCCAAGTGGTTCCCAGCTGTGGCTGTGAGATGGCAAAGCTGCTTTGTGTCCCAGTTCTGGCTAGAGAATTAGCACTTTAATTATCAGGTAGTGATTGTCTGCTAGGTGCTGTCAGAGGGACCTGATGTTACTGTTAGCACCACACACACAAAGGAAAATGGGAAACTCGAGCTGTTACCTGTGAAATGCTTGTTAACTTCTTGCATCCCCAGCACCAAGGGAAGGCTGCCCTGCCCTCAGCAGGCAGCACACCTCCAGCACTAACATAAAGCACCTGGCAAACTCTCCTGAACGCCAGCCTGAACTTGAGGCGAATTGCTTTTGCGGAACAGCGATTATAATTCCTGCTGTATATCCAGATTTTGACAAGTAAATCTCATATTTTAAACACAGGATTAAAAAAAATTTATTACTACAGTGGGGATTAAGTTGTAAAGCCTCAGAATGTAAGTCTGCAAAGTAGGAAACACAGAAAAATCAAGTGAAATCTATTGTTCAAAATAACTCAGGCTTAACCCTTTGCCACCTGGTGCAGCTGGAACAGCCCTGTAATAATTATCCTCGGGTCTCTTGTAACATTTCACCAAGGCAGGTAGGGAATATGGAATTTCTTCCTGTTGTTTTTCAAATCCCTCCATTTCCAGACTTGGCTGCACCTTCATCCTCAGAAATAACAGTGGCATTGAATAGCATCCGAATGAGAAATTCAAGCCAGCCAGCCTTGTTTGTGGCATCAACCCGTCTGATTGCTCTGCGGTTCATTTCCGTTCATTTTAAGAGGAAAGTCTCCTTATTAAGAACTCCATTGTGAAAGTGCAGTAAATGTAATCATTCCCCAGCTGAGTTTTTCACGCCTTTGTACTGAGCTCCAAGGCAAAGCCCCAGTGTCACAGGAGCCAGCAAATGCCTGTCCTTTCTATAGCAAGCCCATAGTTTGATCTGAGACGTTTGGTTTTGAACCTGCAGCCCACAAGGGTGACCTCAGGGGTGAGGCAGAGGACTGAGCTGAAAGGCACAGGTTGTTTCCTAGGTGTGCGCTGCCCAACAACCCGTTTCCCACCATTAGGGGTAATAATTCCTTACTGCCAGAAGGAAGTTTAGTTCATCCGTGGCTGGAAGGTGACGGGAAGCCCTTAGCTGAAAGCTGGGTAGTGGAAATTATGATGATGATTCTTTCAGGGTTATCTGAATGCAGACATGTAGCCTCACAGCTCCAGCAGGTGAGCACACAGAAGGCACTGCTGTCACTTCTCCCATATTTCCCCCCCTAATGTCACCATCCAGACACACAGTGAGGCACCATGAGAGCAGCAAACTTCATCACAGGAAAAGCTGCAGCTAGAATAGGCACCGGGAGTGCAGTCTGCTGGATTGCATTTTGCCCAGAAGAACCACATAGCAGCAGCTGCTGGGCTCGGGGTGGCTGTGGAATTCAGAGCCTGGTGCTGTGAGATATGATGTGAAACTCTATCAAACCAACAGCCCACACTGTTCTTAGGATTCAGCTGTTCTCTACCGATATTGCTTTTCTAAACAGATAATGAACATCTAGTATCCAATTAGCTGTCTGCTCCTCCAAATACTGTTTGGAAGCTAATAAAATCACAGGCACAGTCCTGCATATTGTACATCCCAAATCCTTATTCCCAGTTCTTCCAGACAGTGAGAACTGTGGTGAGTTCTGTATGATTAATTCCAAACGTTCGTTTCTTTCCCCTACCAGCTTTTGGCTTGTTAGGATGGGCAGTGAAATGGTTGATAAATGTAAGCCCTCAGAGATTCCCCTGCTTTTCTAAGGGAGGTAAATCTATCTAATCATAGGTTAATTATCAGCTATTTTCGCACTACTAGAACATTCTTAAAACACAAATCAATATCTAATAAATGATTTGTGTGTATCCAATAATTAAAACCCTAATGCACAGCACTCACCACCTTTTTTACCATGCTGGAACAGTCACAAGATGCTCTTTCATTCTGGTGGTATCAGCAGCACAATCCTTTCCTGTAACCCACGATCCTTGCATAGGGAATTAAAAGTGGGCATGAGATTTAAACCTTCTCTGTGCTGAGGAGTGGTAACAATTGCTGGCACACTAAATGAATACAGAGCTACTTTGCTTACTGGCACTATCAGTTATGTCTTTGCGTGGAGAAATGGAAGCATAAAGAGATTTGGCCCTCAGTATAAAGAGAAAGCTGAGGATAGAGGAGTAGAGGTCATTCTGGGGCCAGAGAAATGTAAAGTTTTTCTTTCCAAGTAATTTTAGCCTTCTTTTGATATGGTTCTTAATTAACCAGCAAACTTGTCTTTTCCTTTCCAATTAAATATATTGACAGTGCATTCCAACTTGGCTGGTAATCTGCTGTTTTTCTCCCTGGTGTAATCAATACAGAGATGTCACACAGCTACAGGTGGCATTAAGAAGAACTTTTCTTTTTTTCCACATAATTAATTGTCTCTGTGTCTCCATTCCATTCTATAACCAGTGTAACAGAATAGCCTGCATTATGGGAGTGTGGGCCCCATTTGGTAGCACCAGGCTGCCTTGGTCAAAGCAGAGCAGAAGAGAAGTCCTACAGCTTGAAAAGCAATCTTTAATAAGTGGTATTTGAGATGGGCTTTTGAGAGAAATGCAAAATCCTCCGTCCTTCCCCACCCTGCAGCTTTTGCACTAATGAAATGTCTCGTCAGAGCTTCAGAGGAGATGCTCAGTGTGTGGACGGGGCCTGGCATCTCAAATCAAGGGATGCATCAAAGGAGGAGGAGGTAGGGAAGGCAGCAGCAGCTCTGTCCCAAAATCAGAGAATCTGAACGTGGTGAGCAGCCCAGGTCTGCAAGTTAGGCATGCAGCAGGTAGATGTAATTTAAGCTCACTGCCCTCAATCAGAGTCCTACCAGCACCTCATTTCTGTGTGCTCTGCTAAGCCCAATTGCCCCAGAGGAAGGCCTGCCACGCGGTGTCAGAGCCCATTGCGAGGGGGACACGTGCTGCAGTCCTTGTAATTAGTTTCAGAGCCTCCATTACTCAGAGGAGCTCTGCAATTCCGGGAGAGGGACTCTGTGTGTGTGCACAGCATGGTTATGGGACTGCAGCATCCTCCGTGCTGCACCCAGCAGCAGCCTCACACGGTGTCCTGCGCTTATCCAAAAGGCCTGCAGAGCTTCATGGGGGTGAGGTGGGGCTGAGGTGAATGGGGGAGCATGCCTGGGGTGGCTCTTTAGGATGCAGGATTTAGCTTTGCTTGCAGCTTGCTCCAGGTGTGGCAGCGGGCTGGAGGCCACGATCCAGATGTGGCTCTGGGTGATGCTGCTGGAAGTGAAGCCCAGTTTAGCTGGAGCTGAAAGATTACTGGGGAAAAAAAAAAAAACAAAAACATCCAAAATGCAGGCAAATCGATTTTTTACAAGGGTGGATCGTGGCAGGACGAGGGGAATGGTTTAAAACTGAAGGAGAGGAGGTTCGGATGAGATGTCAGGGGAAGTTTTTTTGCTGAGAGGGCTGAGGTGTCATAGCACGTTCCCTAAAGGGGCTGGGGATGCTGCATCCATCCCTGGCCGTGTTTGAGGCCAGGTTGGATGGAGCCCAGGGCAACCTGAGCTGGAGGCCTGTGTGCAAACTGCCGGGGGGGGTTGGATCCTGGAGACCCCCAGGGTCCCTTCTATGGCTCCTCGTGTGCGGGGGTGATGGGGTACTGTGAGGTCAAGGCACGGCCCTCTGGGTCTGGATTCGTGCCGTGGAGCCGTTTGGCTGCAATCAGCCCAGCGGCTCTCGCTGATAAATAATAGATAAATACTGGGGACAACGTTGTTCCACCGCGCCGTGCTTTTATCATCTAACGGCGGGGGGGGGCACTGCTCGGGTGAAAAGCACCGGGATTTGGCACGGCAGAAGGAAAGAACAAAAGCTGCCAGAGGACGGAGTTTTTCCTTCATTAACTTCCTCCTCCGCCTTTGCTTTCGCCGTTGCCGACGCGGCTTTGTGCGCAACGGACCTGGAGCGGGGCGACGCGAGGCGCCCAACGGCTCCAACGGCCCGGACGGTCGCGGTTCGTGCCGCGGGCTTTGGCGCCCCCTGCCGGCCGCCCCCTGCAGGCACCGCTGTGATCGCCGGACCCCGGGCCGTCGGAAGGGGCTTCACCGAAGCGTCGATGAAACGCGAATCAATCCTCGGCCATTTATCACGGCGTTCATCCCGCCCGCTCGATCCGAGGTGGAAAAATAAATAAATAAGTGAATGAATGAATAAAATCGATCGGCTCGCCGTCGCTGGGGACCGATCGGGGTGAGCTTGGAGACCGGCGTCTGCTGCATCAGGGCAAGAGCTGAGATTTATCACCGGGGAGAAAAATTGCTGCTCGTCCAGAGGAGGCTGGGGAAATTGGGGGGAAGGAACCGCCGCTGTGAGGGACTGCAGGCTCTGGAGCTGCTGGGTGAGGGACAGAGGTCACCGCTGTGCCTGCGGGAAGGCGGGGGGTGCAGCCATTCCGAGGCTCCAGGAATGGGTCCCTCCCCGCGATGTTGCCCGTTTCCAAACGCAGGTGTAATGATGGAGGTGCCTTTTGATGTAGAATACGTGGGTCGTCTTTGTCGGACTGCTGTAAGCCCTATCGGGGACGTGCAGCAATGCAGCTTACGGAGCGTGCTCAAAAGCACGGCGCCGTGTGATAAAACCAGTGGACGTCTGCAGCCAGTCCCAGCCCACCTGCAGGGTCAGCCCACTGCATCACAGCAGCACCCT
The DNA here is from genome assembly GCA_035772895.1 of Perdix hodgsoniae. Classification (NCBI taxonomy): domain Eukaryota; kingdom Metazoa; phylum Chordata; class Aves; order Galliformes; family Phasianidae; genus Perdix; species Perdix hodgsoniae. The sequence continues at coordinate 2,387,766 of JAPSGF010000020.1, read as the reverse complement.
GCGGCACAGAACGGCCACCGATGGCTGCAGGTCAGCACCAGCATTCCCCTGCAGGCACTTCGTGTGTGCGAGTGAGTTTCCCACTCTAGGCACAATTGGAAAGAAGAGAGGGACGGCCAGAAAAGAAGGGCTGGTGGTGATGGCCATCTCTGTGTCACAGGTCTCGCTTGAGAAGCTCAACAAATAACCTCCAGTCCTGTGGGAAGGAAATTGGGTAAATGCTGAGATCTGTGAGAGATGAAGTGAGCTCAGAAAGATGTGTGAGCTCGAAGGCAGCACTTGGAGCTGTAAAGAAGTCAGCACAGAAAGGGGGTTCATTTCCTCAGGCCTTCAATGTCTCAATATCAAATCATAAGCACAAGCTAAGAGCTGGGGAATTAAAATGGCCAAGCGGTTATTGGCTCAAAGAAGTGAGAGCAGTGTGCATATATATGTATATATCCATCTCAGTAAAATTTCACAGCTGTAATCTCTCCATGTTTCAACACAAGCTGAATTGAAAGCTATATTGTGTTTGTTCCTTACCAGAGTCATAATTAGTTAAGTGCAGTTTTCTCGCAGAAAGGAAATCTATGTGTAATCAGGCTTTGGTTTGTTGTTGTGTTGTGGGGTTTTTTTGGTGATGTCAGCAATCTGACTGTAGTTGAGAGGCAGCTGAACGTATTTTGGAACTTTGCAGGAACTTCAATTTCAAGAAGGCGTTGCTACCTCCTGCTGTCATTCAGATGCTATTCATCTTTGATGCTGTGCAGTTATTGGGATCAGTGGGATGCAGGGGGATTGAGTGGGTCTCCTTTACCTCCAGCAACTTTCATTAGAATGCAAGAAAACAGAGAGAAGCAATAACCCCCTGTTGGGGGTGGTGATGGTGGTGTGTTTTCCTTGTAAAATCTGGTGAAATATCACTCAGAATCAGGGTGGTTGGTCTTGGTTCCCAGATTAAGGAATTAAAGATCAACTGAAGTCTTCTCAAGTATTTAAGAAATGAACCATCTGTATAAGAATCTAGGACAGATTACACTTAACCTTATTCTCAAGCGAGAGATTAAGATGAGAACAGCTACTGTAATTAAGATGCTGCAGATGCTGTTCACTAAATATGCAGCACAGGAGATCCCAGGCTCTTGTACCCAGAGAGAGCAAAAAATTACACAAGGCCTCTTCTGAAAGAGTCCTTGGAATTGAGATGGGAGGAGATTTCCTTCAGCTTTTTTGTTCATTCGGTTTTGTATTCAAAAGGTTACAGCAATAAAAGGATTGTCCTCAAACCCTTCTGGAAAGTAACTAATCAAGAGCCAGTATGAAATATTGAAGGTTGTGGATAGAATCTGCCTTGCATTTTGCTGGACAGAAGGATTCCTTGCTGATGCTTGCAAGATGTCCTGGTTTCCAGAGAGCTGCAGCATCTCAGGTTGGGAATAGATGAATATTGCTGATTCAGGGATTTGTCATAAATGCACAGGAAAGTCGTTTTCTATGTGACCTTTTTATCTGGCAGCTCGGGAAAGATTTTTGGCTACCATGACTCTTGGGTATAAGGTAAAATACCACAGCATCAATCTAAGTGGCCTTGAGAAAACTGCAGCAGCACTCTGGCTCCCATTGGGAAGCCCAGGTCTGGAAGAGAGGAGAGTATTTTCAAGCAGTCATCTGTTAATTTTGTCATCGTGCATCAGTCTCACAGCTCTCATACAGCAGGTTTCCAAGCTGTACTGGTGAGAGAGAACTGAACCCCCAGCACCGTGGGCTCCCAATGAGGCAGGAAGAAATAAAACAAACCCACAGTTTTAAAAATTCATTTAACCACTATTGGCACAGAGGTTTAACTGTTAGCAGTGATGATTTCTTTTCACTTCCCCATTGAGGGGATTTCTTAACAGAAAAAGCTCTGGGTGTTCCCTGGAGAAATTGAAGTTATTTATCACAGTGTGGGTGAAATTCAGAGGCACCCACTGCACACTCCTGAATCGATGTGGGAAATGACCGTAGGCTCGTGGTCGTTCCATAGAAGCTGTCCACTTAACTCTTCCACAACAGGAGAGCTTTTCCCCATTATCACACCTGGTCAGCTTGCATACTGACTGGAAGTGAATATTTTCCCAATCCTTTCCCTGTCTGACAGCAGCTGTTGCTCTTTTAGGCTAACCCAGCATCCTGCAGTAGAGCTGACCCCACACCTGGTTCTCTCCACTGCCTTCATGCCCAGCCTGGAGCTCTGCAGCCCTGCTGTGCTGCTGAGTGTTTGCCCATCCAGGCAGTGCCCTGCGCTGTACCAGGCAGCCCCACATTCTCCTGCTTCGTTATTCCCAAAGTCTCACCTGAAAGCATGGGAGAAACATCTTCAGAATATTATCTGAGCTTAATAGAAAGCAAGGCGTTTGAAACTGCTCCAGAAATGAGTTGTGCATTATTTAAAAAGGGAAGAGCATTATTACCTTCTTGCCTATCAGATATTTTTTTTTCCCCCTAGGATGGCAGGGAGTTGCTTAAAATGAAAAATTGATCACAGTGAACAGCTAAAAACTGGTTTGCATAAGTCACAGTTATTATTCAGATATTACAGTGCAAGGCAGTGAGACCTCTGAATACTCACATGGAAGCATTTAAATATAAAGCTGAGTACTTCCAACCCCAAACAATCCCTGCAGCCTGCCAACAAGCGAGAATCTTACTGGAATACACATAAATCATCGTGTTTCTGACAAATCCTGAAGAAGCAGGGGGAGGGGGGAACAGAATCCCTTGCTAATTCTCCTAGGCTGCTGTTTATTGAAATTAGGCAGCAAGGATAAACTATAGCTGGATCAATAATTATCTGTCTAATATAATCAAGTGCCTCCGATGAGAGCCTGCCGTTAAGCACAACTTCCTGCCAAAGGCCCGGACAGTGTTTCATGCAGTGAGCTTTCTGGAGACTCCAATGACAGAAGGCCAAGTGAGACGTGTCCTGCTGGGTGCTGCACTCCTGGAGGGAGCTCTGGTCAGCCCCAGGCTGCTCACGTCGTGCTGTGTGGATGCGTCGTGGAGGCAGGCTCAGCCAGGTGGGCTCGTGGCTGTGGATCACCTTGGCTCTGCCCTGGGCATGGAGTTGGGCTGATGCATGGACAGGAAATCCTCTCATATAACGTGAAAGGCTGCGATGTTTATTTTGTTTTCTGTCCCGCAGTTCTTCTCTTCTCCTTCATTCTTCAAGGAGTTCTTCATCTTTCTCTGACATCTGAGAGCTACACTGACCGACAGCCCAGTTAAGCTGGGAATGAGCCATTTCCAAGCAATTTTCTTATGTTTCCACAGTTCAGCTGCAGAACTTTAAAGGTCTGTGGGTGTTACTGATAGCTGCACGTTGCAGCAGTGATGTGTCCTACTATGCTCTGTCCTTCTGTGAGCATCGCTGCAGAATGCATCAGTTCCATGGAGATCCAGGTGCACAAGTGTGTAAGTTCACTGCAGGGCTCGTGCTTGGGCTGTGCCAGTGCTGCCAACAGCAGCAGACGTGGATCACGTTGTGATACTGCTGGATGCCTCTTTGAAATGGAATTCACAGGTTTGGACCCTCCCAGCATCCCAGAGGCACATCTGTTCCTAGAGCTACTTCATGTGTATTCCTCTGATCCGCACAGTTTTATCTTAAATATCTTCATTTTAAGATAAAATCCACCTACGATGCCACCAGGGCTTTCTTTTATCATTTAGCTTTAGTTGATCTGCTCTATATTGCCAGAGCTGTTGTTAGTTCTTGTTAGATACCTGCTGATTAAAAGAGAAATGAAAATGCTATTTATTCTAGAGGGAGAAAAATAAGCCTCGATGTCTCCAACAGAAGCGTGGCTGTCCAGATACAAAGGAAGCAGCTTCAAAACTGCTGTAACTCTTTGATCTGATATGAGTAAGGGTGAAGTCAAACGTGGATATTTTCGGGGCTGAACTCCTCTCCAAATATCCTCCTCAGTGAATGCAGTGGTTGAGGCCATGAATAAAAGATCTCCACTGGGCTCAGCGCTCTGCCCAGGCTCAGTTCATTTCTACTTACTGATTATTACTCACTGATTGTAAAGTCTGTAGAAATCTAACTAATTGGTTACCACGTCCTGGTGGCTGCACCCTGTGGGGGATCGATTGCTGGGGCTCAGGGTTTGTGTGTTCCTGCAGCAGGATGCTGAGCTGCTGCCTGCCTGTTCCACACTTCTCTGGAGCCAAAGCTTTCTGACGAGGGATTTCCAGGCATTGGGAGGCTGTAGCTATTTCCCTATAAATTTTCTTCTTAATGTGTTGAACTCTGAGAAAACTCTTGCCAGAACATTTCTCATGATTAGCAATCAAAGAGTGAAGCTGAT
>JAPSGF010000020.1:2318786-2383422 GCA_035772895.1 Perdix hodgsoniae | reverse complement strand
GAAAGGAAAGGAAAGGAAAGGAAAGGAAAGGAAAGGAAAGGAAAGGAGTGAGATCAGGAGAAGTTCCATTTCTGAAAGCAAGTTGCTGAACGTGTTTAACAACCGACCTCATGTGCTGTTCAGCAGCCCCTAAGCCAGGGAGGCAAGATGCCCTTCTGACCACAGGGCAGAAGCAGCGAATAAAAGCTTGCTTTTGGCTTCAGCTGGCCCTGGGATCCCTGAGCTGATCCCAAGTGTGGTATTTCCCAAGGCCTCGGTCTCCCTGTGCCCACATGGGGTTGGTGCCACAGCTGGCTCACTGTCCAGCAGATGCAAAGTGCTGCGACTTGGAGGGGATTAGCAAAAATCGCCTTGCTGCTGTTCTGCCCCACACCTTCTGTACCTGCAGGCAGGCTCTGATAGCCAGGAAACGTACAGAAAATGTAACACCTGTGTGCACCAGCTGATTGCAGGGCTCTGCAGGATCACAGCTGGAGGTCCCTGTCCCTGACATGTAGGCACTCGTGTTCTATCATGTGCTTGACTTTTCTTTCTTTGCTTGGTGGAGTGCTTCCTCTGGCAGGGATGCAACACCTCCTCTGGAGTAAGTGACAACAAGGGGTGAGGGCTTTATAACCATAAGGATCACCTGGTGTTTATCAGCACTGCTAATCCCTTGCCTGTTTCACCGCTGGTTCTCCCAGCTGAGCAACAAGACCTGCAAGGAACCAACTTAAAAAATATATATATAATAATGCCTGAAACTAAAGGAAATCAAAAGCAAATTATTTCCCAGATTATAGCCCTCCAGAGCTGCTGAGATATTGCCTATTTTTCACAGCAGACAAAAACATTTTCCTGGGGATCAATTTAGCTTCCAGAAGTCGGCTCCTTTCAACCCATAATCCATCATATTTCCCCATTTGCAATCTCTCTGTGTCTGAGTGTTTTAAGTTTCCTATGAATTATTTTATAAAGAGTATAAAGAGGCCTTTCTTTCTGCTGAAATGAGGGAGTTGCCTTGCTGCCCTATCAGGTCAGATACCATTAGACTGTTGTACAAGGGGGCCCTGCCATCCATACCTCCATATTGGCAACTACCTTAGTAGGCTCATCTGTCAAAGAGATCCAGTAATCAATCACTGCGGTGATCAATATGCAGCTTATGCATTCATCATTCCTTTGAGGAGACTATTAGGATGAAGTTGTCAGTGAAACAGGAACAAAGGGAGAAATACACTGAGGAGGCTGAGGGGTGTGGATGTGCTTTGGGGCAAGAAGAGGAGCTTAAAGAGAGGAAATACAGCCCTGCTGAAAAAAAAAGGAAGGAATTTTGCACTTTGAGGGAAGGAGAAGTTTGTGGCAGATTTATCTGGGTGCCCATGAGCACGGTGCAGGAGGTGACTCATCTTTCAAGAGACGGAGCAGTGTAAAAATTTCCAGATCTCCTGATTGGTGTGTCAGCATGATTTGTGGCTGCTCTGCCAAGGTAAATGGGTACGAGGAGCTGGGCACGAGCAAACGGAGCAGCAGCACGGTGTGGGACTGCTTATGGATGAACCCATGGGAAGCACGTTGAGGCAGGGTGTGGACTATTTATTTATTGCCTTGATCTCATGCCTTTATTCCATTTAATCTGAACCTGGGAATTATTGCAAACATTGGTGATCACTTCTGCCTGGACAAACACAGTAGGGTCCCTCCTGGTCTCACAGCACAGCACCTGAAGGCAGTGCTGATGAGCACAAGCTCCCTGCCTGGGACAGTGTCACCTGGCTGTGCTCCCTGCAAGGGGAGCTGGGAGAAGGATGTCCATCACCTGGTGACGGAAGGACAGGCAGATACCATGGGTGCAGGTAGGCAGTTGCTTGCTGCCATCACCCTGGTGATGCCCAGGGCTCTGTGCCTCGGGCACTGAGCCGGATGGATTCCTGCCATGAGAGCAGGGGGGCTGGTACCCAGTTCTGTAAGTCCAGTGGAGTTATGGGAAAGAGTTAATTCAGCTGGGCCCTTGGGAAGTTGAAGGCTCACTTCTGATTATTCCCCTGTCCGGATGGCAGAGCCGTTATTTAGTCGCTGTAATAATTTACATTAATTGGATGTAATGCATAACAAATTTATGAGGCTGAGGCTAGGCTCAGCTTTTGCATGAAACTCATCATTATGATGTGCTGACCAAGCACCGTGGGCAAAGCAACAGAAAAGTGTGAGTACGTTCTCCTCGTATCCCTGCCACCCCCCTGCCACCCACAGAAGCCCCTTGCTGGTCCCTGTGGCTCTGCTGCCCTGTTAGGAGCCCAGCTGATGTCCCAAAAGGCAGCAATGGAGATCTTCCTTCCTTCCTACTCCCAACATCACTTTCCCCTCCTGTGGGAGGTACAGCTCGCACCATTGGGAAAGGAGATATGGCTGTATGTGCCACGGGTCGCCTCCTTTTTGGTTGCATGTTGAACTGAAAGAGAAAAAAAGCCTGAAGATTTCTCCAGCAGAGCAGGAGGGCTGAGCCAGGTCCCTGTAACCAGTGGGGCCAGGAGGCTCTGACCAGGTCAGCAAGGCTTTGGAAACAAAGAGGGAACAGCCAGCAGCATGATCCGTGGTGCTAATTAGTTTGACCCCCTTAAAGCAACACTTGTGACCTCTGAGCACCGACTCCTTCCGCTGAGATCCAATAAAAGTCGAAGGAATGAATTTTGCTTAGCATGTGGCCCCAGGGTATTTATCTCTTAACTAATTTGTAAGAAACCTTGGAGAACACAGAATCCTTCCATTAACCTTTGTGTCCTTACTTTACAAGGTGTGGTTTCCCTCTCTGATGCAATGACCGTTCATAAACACAGCATCATCCCCCCCACTGTTGCCCAGTTTGCCCACCCAGGGAAGCTCCTCCTGAGCCCATCAACCAACTTTTTCATGGGAATAGAGAATTACCCCAAGGCCAATTACCAGCTGGTTCCATTCCGGGTCCTCCCACTATCCTGACTGCAGGGCAGCAGAAAATGAGGAATGGATCTGACATTCCATGATGGTCCAACCAGCCACCACGAGTCTCAAGTCCTTCTTTCATGTCAGCCACTTGCAGGGTGCCATGCATCTTTGTCCTTCGTGCCAATAATTTATTATGGAATTAAGTGTATTGCATAGGAATCGTGCCAGTAATGCTTTGCCAGTATATGTACAACACTTTGTTAATTAAAAGTATTAGGCAATAGAGACTCCATTGTTGGAAATTAAGCAGTTTAATCATGAAGAGGATTGAATATCGTAGTTAAAATAATAGCTTTTATCAAACATCAAGGTGAGCACCCAGCATGAGACACATTTCCTCTCTAAGAAGTAAATCACCGTTCTTGTTCTCCCTCCCCAGCACAGTGTGTGGCACTCAGAAGGTGGAGCCCATGGGGAGGGGTGCAGGGAAAGGGAAAAGGGACCAAATTTGGGGTTCGCCATCTTCAGTCCACTCCAACCCTGCCTGGAGTGGCTTTTGATAGCAGGAGCCCTGAGTGCAGGCTGGAGGCTCCTGGGTTTCTGAGCATTGCCTGCTGCAGTAAATTCAGGCCTGAAGGGGACAGGGTGTTGAAAACCTCCCTCACCCACGCTGTCATGGTGGGCTGCTGTCCCCCAGCCCCATTTCCCTCCTTTGTCTGTCCTTCTCCTCACCCAGTAATCATGGCCTGAGACCTTTAAATTGGGAATAGTGGGATTTTTTTTTTTCACTCTAAGACGAAAAGATCAATTTGCTCTCTTCATTTAAAAAAAAAAAATAAAATAATGATTTATTCTTCTTTTATTTCCCTCTCATAAATCAACCCTGGCCAAGGCTGCAGGAGGGCAGGCTCTGGAAAGAATAAAATGCTGAAGCTTGGGGATGTAAATAAAAACTGCATCCCAAACAGTTTCCAGGCATCCTCTGGAGCCAAAATTTCATCTCAAAGAAAAATAAGGAGATGGCATGGGTTCAAGGCAGCAATAAGCTCCCAAGCTGAGGCATTGCGTTGCCTACATGAGGAGTCAGCATCGGACCCTCTGGTGCTGGGTTGGCTTTGGAAGCCCACCTTGCTGGGGCTGTGAAGTCTATTTCCCTTGTTTGTTTGGGGGATTATTCCTTCCTCTTGGGTAGGAGCAGAGCGCAGGGGGGCTGGAGGAGGTTTAATCCCCAAGACAAGAGGAAACCTTCAAAAAGGTTAATTGCTGGGCTTTGCATTTTGTCGAGTGCGGCTGCTCAGGTTACAGCAGCGATGCCATCTGCTCGGCGCTGCGCTGCCCTGCATAATTCACCAGCTTGCTGTGTTGGTGTTCCAGGAGCCATTCATGAGGAAGTCACCTTTAGGCAGAGCTCAGGTGACGGTTACCCGACACCTCCTGGCTGACTTCTGCTCCCCTGTCCTTTTGCCCCCGTGGTTCCTATCCCCGAGAGGGGGGGCAGGATGCTGCTGGGTGGTCCGTCCCCAGCATCCCCCTGCAATGTCCCCATCCCCAGCCCGGCCCCTGCTCAAGCATCCCCTCCTCTCTGCAGCCCTGGCTCAGGGTTGGGTGCTGCTCCCAGCCCAGCATTCTCCTTGCCCTGTGCGTGGAGGTGAAGCTGCAGCTCTCGATCCCATCCACAGGCGTTGCCTTTTTCTTCCCATCTTAGAAACTCAACCCGATTTGAAATTCTCTTTTGCTTCTTTAGTGCCCTCAACCCCACACAGGACATCATGTCCCACCACACCCTACCCAAGAAGCCTTTCAGGGCCCTGATCTGCCAACCTCGCACAGGTAAATAAAGCACTTCAGCTGCACAATATGGGGGGGATATTTCCCTACCACTCCACACCCAGACCTTATGTGGGGTGAGGCATTTCCATGAGGATTCTTAACCTGATATTGAGGCAGTCTCCTCTGCCAGCACAGCCATCTCCTCGTCTCCTGCATGTAACCCGAGTTCTCACCCCTGCCTTAATAGCAACCTCTGCATGAATATTTAACCAAGGACCTTAGCAGAGAGCTCCAGCTAACATGTGGCAAACAGATTTCCAGGACAATAGACCCTGCTAAAGTGATGATGCATAAAGAAACCTGGGAGGAAAGGGAAGGGTCACGCCTGGAGAGGTCGGGCAGTTTGCACACAGCTGCCCCGTGCAGCCTGGGGAGGAGAAAAGGATCCAGGGCTGTGGCAGAGGTACAGCAGGAATGGGAGCACAGGAGAGCTCAAGCAGCCAAAATCTGCTTGGTCTGCAGCTGTGCTTGGGGTGGTTTAACCAACAGCCCTGCAAGGAGATCAGTCCATCAGCGGTCAATGGCAGCCTGGTAGTTTTCCTGCTTACTGCTTAGTTCTTGTATAGAGAGAGAATAATTGTTTTTTATTCATGTTCTTCCATACAGTTCTGGTTATTTGCAGGCATCTGCTGTATGCAATTTCTCAGTACATTTTACACAGGTAAGTCTGTGGTTCTGGGGTTCATTAATCATGAAATTGAGGATTAATTTCAGATTTAATTAGAGATTAATTTGGCAATTTCCATTCACCAGCAAAGTGAAAACCAACGGCGCTGTCAATAGAAAAAGTATTTCTGCTTTATTGAGTGGCCTGAGTATTAAAAATAATCTCTGCTGCTTTCTTCAGCCAAAAAGAGGCTCTGACCCCCACTCCCCAAGGACTCATTAACGATAAAGGGCCCAGATTACCAAATTAAATGAAATTACTTTGACCCAAGCGAGGACAACAGGTTAATTTTTGCATTAACCATGGCCGTGCTCATGCCTGAGCTGCTCTCCGTTCTCGTGCCCAGGGGGACAGCAAGAGGTGAAGGTCTCCACCAGTCTGTGCTGCTGAAATATTGGTTATCTCCCTGAGAAGAGGGATGAGCAGATTTACAGGGCAGGGCTGATGTGAACCAAAGCACCATTTGCACAGAATAATTTCCTTTTCAATTCCTGCACATCCATGCCCTGGGACCGGCCAGGCTCCTCCTCTTCTTGCACAAAACTGAAGAGAAGGGTCATGAAATCCTTCAGGAAAATGCACGAGGCTTTGCAGCAACCTCAGCAATGAGGGCATGACTGCAGAGGAGAGGCAGCAGTGGGCTCTGCCTGCAGTGCTCAGAGTGGCACAGCCATCCCCTGGGCCGGGGGGCACAGGTTTCTCCCCAGTGCTCCTCGCTGCTGCTCAGCTCTGCAGTGCATCGACGTTCATCAGGTGAACACGTGATTGCTTTGCATATTAATAATATCTTATTACATTTGTTCTTAAGAGTGGTATCAAGTTGAGGCGAGGAGGATTAATGGCACCTTAGTAATATTTACATATTTACATTATTAAAAAGCAATACATCTTTTAGACAGCCCCACTCATGGTGTAGAATTGCAGATGCTGCTCCTTCACCCGACACAGCCCCGGTGGGCCCTGTCCTGTCTCTATATCCCAGCCTCGTGCTCAGTGGGCACCAGAGGACCCCAGCACAGCCCCTGCATATCTGAGCCATGGTCCCAGGGCAGAGCTTGTCTCTCTGACACCCCTGAGCCAACAGTGCCCCAAGCAGCCATGGGGAGACACAGAGGGGACAAAGGGGATGGGCACTGCATTGGGTCCCTGCCCAGAGACCAAAGCATGGAGCAAAGGGTTCTCCCACATTGCATCCCCAGGGAAAGGCTTCACAACTCAGCCAAAGGCTCCCAGTCACCTCCAGCTTCCTAAACTTAATTAAAGCTGCCAGCATCTAATTAAACCACTTAATTAAGGGCCACATTGTCAGTAGGTAAAGATGGAACAGACTTAATTATTTAACACAATGACAAGAGAGAAAAAACCCACCTGAAATCCATGACATGTCCCATGAGCAGCCCCGGGGCTGTGGGCACAGTATACTCGGGGGTATCCCATGGGCACAGTGCCACCCCATTCCCCACTGCCACATACCCCCTAACACTGCCACGCAACCCCCAGCACTGCCATTTGCCACCAGCACTGCTGTGCCACCCCACAGTGCCACCAGGCTGCAGACAGGCTATAGGGACCTATCTCAAATTTCTCCAGAATAGGAAATATTCAACATGGGGGCTGCGTCCTGAATCCAGATCAATGCATGTGGGGCAGACTGTACCCCAACCCTTGTGCAAAGCATCCCCTGCATCCCCCCCCAGCAGCTGCTTTGTGTGATTTCAATCTTCCTTCTCCTGTCCCTGCTCAATGCCCCCTCTCGGGTGATGTCACCCAGGTGATTCCAGGGCTGGCACTCTGCTGGGGAGATGGATGGCAGCATCTCATCGATAAATCCATACAGACCTGAACCCTGTGATAAACGTGCAGGAGGTAAAGGCAACAGTTAATATCTTCAAAATAGGCCCCAGAGCCTTCGAGAGCAGTCAGGGAGGGAAGCACCAGTGACCCTTGTTAATCTTTTTATTGGCTCAGGAGCTATTGGCACCTTTCGCTGGCCAGAAATTTGCAAGCCTTTGGGGAGCAATGATTTCACAGTCGGGGGCTCTGAGAGAGAGAAAAGAAATCCCTTTGCTCCTAAAATGGGACCATTCTTCCAGATGAAAATTGACATTTTTGTTTGAACTTCACGACCCCCAGTAATCACAGTAATGGCTGGGAGCTGGCCACAGCCAGGACGGATGGGCCGGTATGGATTGCTGGAAATGGGCTGGGAAGTGGGAATGGTGGGGGCTGCAGGCAGCCTGCTGAGCACTCCGGGGTGCTTCTGACCTGATCTGTGGGGTCACATCTGAATTAGGTTTGATCTCAGTTACTGGCAAAGGCCTTGGGATGGTGGCTGCCAGTGCTGCCAGTCCATCCGTCCGTCCATCCTTCCTTCCTTCCTTCCACCCACCCATCCAATCTCTTGCCCTTCCTTTCCAAGTGTGCAGCCCAAGTGCACAGCAATGCCACCTTTGTGGGAGGCAGAGGGAGGGCAGTTGTCTTGCTCAGCTGATGCCCGTTACATTGATGGGGGTGGGTGGGAGTAGCAGCTGGGCAAAAGTGATGCAGAGCTTACAAAAGCAGCTTTGGGGGAACTGCACTGTGCTTCTTGGTTTTTAGGGTGCTGAGAGGGGATCTATGAGGTCTCCCTGAGCAAGGTGGTGTAGATGGGGGCAGAGAAAGTGATGCTGTCCCTGCTAAGAAGAGGGGAAATGTCTGAGATGTCAGGCACAGATGCTGGGATGGAAGTCACAGAGGATGGCAGTGCTGCTGTTACCACCTGCATTGTGCAGCCAGGGCCAGGAATCAGCTGTAAGTAAGAATGCAAAAGGGTCCTTTTGCTTTTTAAATACCTCATTTAGTTGGTTAATATTCCATGTTATTTCAGGCTGCTTTCTTCGTGCATCTGCCACTCAAGCCCATACAGATGTTTTAGGATCCTTTAATCCTGACAAAGGACTTAATGTTAAGGAAAAATGGGTTACATAAAGATCCTTATCTCCTTAAGAAACAAAGCATGTTTGGGGCATATTGTGTGCAAAACAAGACTAAAATAGAGGCAGAACATCCTGGGGCCACTTACCAGATGTGCAAGTTGGCTGGCCTGGCTCTTGTCTGCCCCTGCTCCCTTTTTGGGTGATGGCATCCCCTGCTATGGGGTTGGCTCAGACTGCTGTTTTCTCCCCCCCCATCTGCCTCCCTGCTTCCCAGCACTCAGTATTCCATCCCATGGAATTGACAAAGTTCTCACATTTGTGTGCTTCTCGTGATTGATCCAGCCCACATAAATTACCAAAAGGAGTCGCAATCCTCTGGGGTCTGAGGCAGAATATCAAAGGAGCATGGGCCCATGCTGCTTTAATTAAAACTTAGTTTAATTAAAAACCTTGAGAGCTTTATTAGACTCGGTAATTGATTTAATTTTCTTGTGGTATTCTATTACAACACACTTCCAGCATGCTGGCTTTGGGATCCTGGCTGTAGGACCATCCTCCATCCTGGACAGCCCCAGCATCCCCTGGCCCTGAGCTGCAGGGAGGTGCAGGGCATTTCTGCCCAGGACACAGGGAATCAAACTTGGAAGGGAAAAAAGAAAGAAAGGAAAAAAAAATTGAGAAAGAAATAACACCAGGTGATTGTCTGCTCAATATTTATTTCATAACATCCAGAATTAATAAGATACAGGAGTTAAAGGAACCATGGCAACTGAATGCAGAAAGGGCTGTCCTTGTAAATAAATGAATTCATAAATAACTCACAAGTGCTGATATAAAAAGTCATGGGAATCTAATGCAATGTTAATGCAATTCAAGCCTTCCCCTTTTTTGCAAGCTGTATTATAATACAGGGTGCACCATGCTCTGCTCTGTGCTACAAGTGTCATTCTTAAGATAATAGAAGTTGCTAATTGTACCGGGAGCTGGGCTGTGATTGATGAGGGCTTTGGGTTTTTGTCTCCTCCACATTCTTGTTGGCAAAACGTTGCACTGGGAAGTTGAGGGCTGCTCTGCCTGTGATGAACTTGGGGATGCTGGGGAGAACAGAGGTGAATCGTGGGTCCCTTCCCAGCCCCACAGAGCTGGCAGCAGCCTTGGGCAGAGTGCTGCCTCCTGGCAGTGGCTGCTGATGGGGTCACTTGGCTCGCTGGTGCCAATGCCCTTGAAAAAAGCCAGGCTGAGAAATGGCCAAATGTGCCATCGAGTGGGTGCTACTGATGCATTTTTTGGAAGCAATGCTTACAGCTCTTATTTCTCTGCTCTCTGCATTGATAAAATGATTTTCCCTTTGGAGGTAAGTGCAACTTGTCATGGAGATCCACGTTTCCCTGGTCTGGGGGTAAATAACAGGAGAGAGGCAGTGCTCCGATCTGCAGAGAAATCTGATTCACTGCAGTGGTTTTTGTGCTTGAAAAGACGCTGCTTTTAAATGTGGGTTTGTTTGAAGATAATCTAATAAATCCTTTATTACTCTTCTATCAGTCTTTATTATTATTATTATTCGTAAGGCTGATGCTGTGTAACGATTCTGGAAAGCCCTTTTCTCCTTCACTGCACACAGCCCAAACAGAAGCGATGTCCAACAGTCTCCCGCAAGGCACAAAGCTCCGGGAGCTTCTCCCACCCACCAGCAAGGCGTTGCTCCGCACTGAGCACGCATTCTCCCTCGGACGGACGGTACCGAATCCTCAGCGGGCACAAAGCTGGTCCCGATTCCGGGGGCCGGGGGAGGGAGAGGCGCTCGGAGCCGCCGCAACGCCGGGCCAGCAGCTCCGCCTGGCGGGGCGCGACCGCAGCGCAGTGCCAAACCCTGGGACGGCGGGGATGGGGGATGAGATGCGAGCTGGAGGCTTAACCTGCTGGTCTGAGAAATGCAATAAGGGAAAGAGGAAAGAAGGAAAGGAAAAATTGCGCTGATGCCTTCCACGCACCCCAACACAAAGGAGGAATTCTGACATTGCGAAACCCTTGGTGCTGAGGGTGATGCTATGGTGGCTTTGGGCACCGAGCGATGCTCTGTAAGTGGGCAGAAGAAATGGCAGCAAAGCTGCTTTTCGTGAATCTCAGAAAAATGAACGCTGTCCCTGAACTTGGCACATAGCTGATGTGCAGTGGATGGTGCCACTGATTCCCAGCAGAGGTGTGTGGGGAGCTCGGGGAAACACAACTTGGGCAAGTGGAAGTCTGTCCCTGCTCAATCTCTCTCCAGCTGTCCCACATGCCTGCTCTTTCCCAGAAGTGAACAGGAGGCAGTTTGGACGCTTCTCCATGAGAGCTTTGTGTGTGCTGGGCTGTTTCTGACATCAGCCAGCTCAGAGCTATCTGGAGTGATGCAGCAACAAGCGCTGGCAGGAGTCCTGTCCATAGCAAAGCAGCTGGCTCAATTTTCATTTGTCTTAGAGATAGCTTCTCCCCCTCCATGTGTGAGCAGCTGGCTCCTGCTGTGACTCCAGCATCTCAAACAAGCACTGCTTCATCTCCCGAGGTGCAGGGCAGTGCTCCATCCCTCTGCTCACAGCTGCTGGAGCTCAAAGAGCCCCGCGAGCTGAGGTGGGTACCTCACAGCCCCACTGACTTGCAGGGAGAGCTGCAGGGCCCTGGAGCTGATACAGCACCACTGCAGGAGTGGGAATTAGTTCTGCTTTCTGCTACATGGAATTTTATTTGATTAGTCTAATCTACTGCATTATTGTTTACCACATGCAAATCTCTTCAAACTGATTAAAGCTGACATTTAAGCTAAGAGATGAGAACTGGAAAGGAGTAATAAGGAAAAATTATTTCACAAGCTTTTGCAGCATAGATTTGTTGGGTGAATCGATTACATTTAAAATTTAAGGTTGAGACTTGACCCTAAATCTCCTTCAAGGAAAAGGAAATAATTAATTCCTCAATTTGTTATATTTCAGTTTTTCAGAGTGCTTCAGCAAAAGCCACAGGAGTTTGTACAGGTGCTGCTGGTTTGAAATGATGATTTTTAGATATGAGAGGTAACCAGCAATGAATGCTAGCTTGCAAGATCTCACATCAACATGTTTCTTGTCTTTAAGATCTGGAATTCTGGCTATAAGACCTTCCTAAGGCTGCGGAGTCACAGTGCAAGCAGTTGTTTCTGGGTCGCGGAAGGAAAATGGTGAGCTGCATACTGGCTCTATTTTCAGCACAAACAGGTGAGTATCCACTTATTTCTGCTGCTGACCAAATGGTATCAGAGCCATACTTTTATACTGCACAACCTCTGCTTCAAATAAAAGGTGACAAAAATGATAAACTGTCCTCTGTGAAGTATATTTTGCAGGGAAGGGGTGGGGGAAGAGGGAGAGAGAGAGCATTGCAATGAGTTTATTCCCACAGTCACTATATGGACGTTGTTAGGTTTTGTAAAACAGATGTAGAGAGGTAATGGACCAGATAAGGATTTTTGGATTTGATTTTTGGAGATCCAGGTACTTCACAGGGTTGAATACTTCACAGCCTCCTTCACGTTAACCTGTAAAAGAACCTCTCCATAAAACCTTGCTTATGCTTGCAAAAATCAGATGTTTAGCCCTTCACAAGTAATAGTATTGAAAGCTTTTCCTAGACAGAGGTCAGATCCATTTTATTGTAAGAGCAGCTCCATTCTAGGTGCAAAAGGACAGAGCTAAAGGACATCTCAGCGTGATGAGGCTGTTAGTCCCACTCCAGGAGTGCATTGGAGCTGAAGAGCAGGACAGGGAGCTGCAGCCTCAGCCCTGTGTTCAGAGCTAAAGAGAGCTAAGGGTCTCATTCACAGACTGAGCAAAAAAGGTGGAGCAAATGCCTGCATCGAAATGCTTCACTTCTAAATTCATCCCAGATTGAAAGGAGAATGACTCCATGGGCGACCATTAATTTGATCAGAAAGGAGCCATCCATGAGATGTGTTTTTGCTTTTTACTGTTTAAAAAAAAAAAACAAAATCCACCCCAGAAAAATGGGAGTAAGACATTTCCATTACAAAATGACTGTGACAACTCAGCTGCTGCTACATCTTGCCCCCAGCCTAGCAAGCACTTCTTGCATTCTTGTATCAGCACACGCTGCATTGGCGGCTCTTCATCTGCAGCTCCATGGCAATTTATCATTACCAGCTCCCCAAATTATTCTAGTGTTGATTAAATTAGTAAATGCAATCACAATCTGAAGCAAGTTAATTGAGAGAATTTATTTGGTCCTGACAGTTTTATGCATGTTTGATTAAGTATTATAAGGTTTGTTTTTGATTTTGCATAATTTAACTTTAAATCCTGAGCTGGGGGGGGGGAGGGGAGGGGGAGCATCAACTATTAATGACCAAAATAAACTCCTTTAGGATGCATATATTTGTGATTTATTTCTAAATGCAATACCTTCCAGATTTTTGTTGTTCTGTTGCCAACGTGACAAATCTGTTTAAAGGAATGTTTTGAGCAGTTTGGTTTGTGCTATAAATCTCATGAAATGTATACAATTCATTAAAAGTTTTGAAAGAAGTACAAGTTAGCATTTATATCGCAACAAGTGACATATAAATGTGTATGTTTGTCTTTGGAGCGTGCCATAAAATATATCAGCAGCAGCTAGCCCCTGTGACTGGTACTAATGGCCCGCTCTCGGCGCTGATGATAAGTTTCATCACAAATCTCCAATGCTGTCAACACAAAACTGTTCAATCAACAGGAATATGAGTTGTGTCTTTAGTAAAATTAGCACAGGAAAGAAATACAACCCAGAGCCCTGCTGGAGTGCTGGGGGCGGGTTCTCTTTGCGTTGAAGCATAGACTTTTACCTCTTTGAATGTCAAAGCTTCAATTCATGCCTGCCCCAAGGACTGCATATTTTTTATGAAGACATGTATTCATTTAAGCAGGTCAATGTATTTCAGGCTGAAAACTGAGTAGCGCTGCCTTGCTTTTTGTCATCCTGACCTAAGAAATGAAAAGGGGTGGTCTTGGCACTGACGTTGTGGTGTCACCCCCCGCGCACACATGCTGGGGTTGTGCTGGGCGGGTGTCTGGGTGCTGCTGGAGGCTGTGGAAGGCTTTGTCTGCCTGGGGGGATTCCTGCAGGATGCCAGGGCCCAATCTTTGCAGCACTTGCATTCTCTTTCTCATCCCCATCTTTCTCCAAGCCAGTAAGACCAAAGTACCCTCATAATGCTGTTGCTTGAGCTGTAATTCCCATCTCTGGCTCCCTGTTACAGGCAATGATGGAGGAAAATAAATGAAACACGGCTCTCACGCTAATCTCAGTCACCAAACAGATGTTCCCATTTCATGCTATCGGGAAAACGCATCAGCTTCGCACCTCCCCTTCTCCCTCCCACCAGAAGGTACGTGGGAGAGCAGAAAGGGCAATTTGTTAGGATGTAATTCCCCCTTGATGTTCATCCCGTGCCTCCGGGCCTCTCATTGTGTTTACAGAACAAAAATGCTCCGGGGGAGCAGGGGGAGCACATTGCAGACAGTTGGTGTGCAAGGAGGGATTTGGCCGGGTGCCTTCAACCGCCTGAGCTGTGCAGCATGTCTTGTTATTGGCAGATGGTTTGAATTATTATTATTTAATGTTTTTCCACTGTGGTAATGCCTAGAGAGCGAGTGGGGCAGGGGGCCAATAAAAAAAAAAAGTTTTGTATTCTTTCCATTACAGAAAGTAATCCCTAATTAAATCTAAGAGGAAACACCAGGGAGAACGTTTCTGTCTCGTTAGGTTGGTTCTGAAATGGGCTCCTCCTGTTTGTGTTTAAGGAACTTTTGGTGCCTTTTGGGCTGCCCAGAAGCCCTTGTTGTGGTGCACATCGCACCATGGATCTCACACATGAGCCAAGCCACAGAGCCTCGCTCCGGGTGCTGAAAGGCGACTTTGAGAAACCCCATTCCCATTCTTGTTGCAGATTATTTATCATCACCGATTTACAATCCCGCCATTTCCCTAAGGGCGGCTGTTCCCGCACCTCGTGGACTCAGCGCAGCCCACAGCCGGGTGAGCCGCGATAGGTGAGCGGCTCCGGGCCGAGCTGCCCCGCGGAGCACCGCCCTGCGAGCGCTGAAGGCCGGATTCACCCCGAGAAGCGGCTTTTGTCACTTCGCCTCGCCCAGCAGTGCGGGCCCGCCGCCTCCGAGCGGCTCCACGGGGCGCCGCGGGCCCCACGGACGGCAGAACGGAGCCGCGCTCCCCGCGCCCTGAAGCCGCCCCCTCCCCCCACCCCACGTTGCCCGGGCAACGCGGCGCCCTCCCGCTTCCGGTGCCCGCGGCGCGGTGTGATGACGTAATCACCGCGCGTCGCCTCGGCCGCTCCCTTCCCGCCGCCGTCGCCGCCGCCGCCACCGGCCGGAACCGGAGCGCCGCCGGTCCCCGCACATGCGCGGTGCGGCGCCCGTCCGTAGGCCCGGGCCTTCCTTCAGCCCGGGCCCGGGACGCCGGGCCTCGGCGCCGGCTGCTGCCCGCCGAAACATCATGGGCTGGACGGTGAGCGCGGGGCGGCGCCCCGGGGCGGGGGGAGGCGGCGGGCAGGGCCTTGCAACGGGCCTCGCTCCGCCGCTGCTGCCGCTGCCGTCCGCCGGGGCCTCGCCGCGCCCTGAGGCCGGGCCCGGGGGCCGAGGGAGGCCCAGGCGGCGGCCCGTGCCCCGGTGCGGCGAGCTCGGAGCGCGGCCCCCTCCCAGCGGTGCGGGCTGGGGGCGATGGAGGAGGAGGAGTTTGGGTTTCTCCTCCTTCTGGCGCTCCGCGATCGGCGCTCACCTTTATTTGTCATTGGCCCTCACCTTGCCGGCAGCCCTCGGAGGGAGGCGGGCTGAAGCTGAAGCCCGTCGGGCGGCGTTGCTTCGGCATCGCGCGTTGTCGGGGTGACGGCGGCACGGCTGGGGCCGAGGCAGCTGCGTGCCCGGCCTCACAGCGCTGTGCCCTCCAGCAGGCCGGGCGGCGGGCGCCGAGCTGCCTGGATGCATTGCTTTCACATAGACTGGGCCTGCTTCTACGTGTTCTGCTTCTGTGTGCTGGCAGTGTGTGCACTGTGTTGTTTTGTACCGGAGCAGCTTCTGTGACAAAGGAAGTGACAGACTGGAGCTCACTGCCTGTAATTCTGCCCTAATTCTCCCATCCCTGCCTGTGCTTCTAGCTCTGTGTACAATTAGGTGATTCTTTCAGCATGTATCAGTGAGCTGTGCTGCATAGGTTACTGAGCATGTGAGCCGCCTTAAAATCTTACTGGGTTTAAACATATCTGGGGAGAAGCCTTGTCGGTCTGAACTTCAAAATGAGCACACTGAAAACTAATCTCTCCTTTTATCTTTTAGATCAGTCAATGTGTAGAATGTTGTGAGTCTGTGAAGCACCTTAGCGATTTCTTTTACTCTTCCTAGGAGGCCAGGTGTCACCGGAGAACTTCACTCTTTTGTTACCAGAATTAAGTGGCACCCAGAAACCACAGAGAACTTCCGACCTTCTGCTGGGTGGATGACAGCATCATTTACAATGTAACATTTCTGAAAGTTTCTGCTTTGTGCAACATCCCTCTGCTTTTGGCTGTGATACTGTTGGTATTTGGTATTTAGCTGAGGGCACGAACCTGACGGAGTTTGTTTGTTTGTTTATGTGGTGGGCACAGCAAATGAGAGTGAGTTGCTGCTGTTCAGAAGGCCTGGGTTGCTGCAGATGAGCTGTTTGAGGTCTCTTAGATTCACCTGTTGAAAGTTTTAATAGACATAACCAAAACTACTCTTCTGAAACAGAAACCAGACATGGAGTCAGTGTGCTGTTAGCCCCAGAGCAAACTGTTGCTTATGCAAGTGAGGTTTGTTCTCTGTTACACAGGTGTGGTCTTGCTGAGAGCTTTTCTTGTGTTTGTGCTCTTCAGTTGCATGCTCCAGGCACAAAAAAAACTGTTGTTTTTTGAAGCAATGTCAGATTAGCATCTATCCACTTCATGTGCCTTGCAAAATACCTTCTTGTAACACACTTCTGAGCTATTTAGCATTTCCTTTTTACAGGCAGGAAATTATGGCAGAGAGGCACTTAAAACTACAAGAATATCTTTGATATTTGAGAACAGACCTCAATTTCCAAAATTCTTTATTCATACATTGACTCACCTTCCTCTTTATCAGAGCAATTCATATAAAGCCAACAGTTTTCTGCATCAAAGGGAAAGGAATTGGAACCTGAGGCCAGTAAATACTACTGAAGTAACTTCTAAGTTACTCTGATTTTAATTTTAACAGTCGTAGGATTTCATGTTCAACAAGAGTCAGAATGCCTGGGCGTGTGAGGAGGCTGGGAAGTCCCTGTTGTTTTCTAGCATGATCTGATGCATGTATTGTTATTTCATAATTCCCGGAATTTGGCACACCGTGAGCCTGGGGTGAAGCAGAGAGCAGCTAATGGGCTGCTGCTCATCACTCTGATAACAGCAGTGTGTGAAGGATGTTGAGATTTTAAATCCTAAACACTCTGCAAGATTGAGATATTTATCTCTGCAGGTCACAAAAGGAGAAATAAACTGTTTGCTATCTTTGAAATGCTGCCTTGCCATTGGATGCAATGACAGTGAGACCACAGGGCTCATCTAAGCAGGGGAGGTACATCCTGTGGAGTGTGAAAAACATGATTGCTTCATTGTTCTTGTAAGACCTTCCATTATTTTCAGTTTATTTGGTGAAGCTTTGCCAGGTTCTGGCGTGAGCAGAGATCTGTGATCAGCACTGTGCCTGGGCTGTAAAATTCACTTGAAAAAGCATTTGGAGAGCTCGTTGTAAGGGCAAAACCACTGCAAAGATCCAAACATATGTATTAATATGACTTTTTGCATGGGTGGATTGTTGCGGTGCTGCTGTTTAATTAAGAAAGGCCTGTGAATTAGCCACGATAATCCCTGAATGAAGCTTTCCTCTTTCTTTTACTAGCACTGTAAAACTTGTAACAAGCTGTAACTTGTGCTGCTGCTTGGATGCTACTCATTGCATTGCTTTTGGGGATCTGACTTGGTGATGGTGAAAACGATTGTATTTCTGTACCTTGGCTTGGGTAAACTGTAGGCAGAGTTGTATCTAACTGCCAAGCTGGGGAGTGCCTGCCCTGCTGCGTGTCCTGCTGGGGCTGCTTAAACGTGTCTTCCTTCTCTGCCTTCCTGCAGGTCTCTTCCATCCTGGCAACTCAGCAAATGCTTAGCGTTCCCAGGCTGCTGGAGCTGTTCCGTGTTAATGGATGACATTTGATATGTGCCCTGTAAGTCCTGCACTGGGACTCGGTGACCGGTGGGGTGCCTGATGCCTGTAATCCCCATCCCCCGCCGGGTCCGTTCATTCCACGGCCCCCACACGACCTGCCTGCACTCAGCCTGTGGCCCGGTTCGGACCACGCACTTGGTGCGTACCAAGTACAACAATTTTGACATCTATCTCAAATCCCGATGGATGTACGGATTCATTCGTTTCCTGCTGTACTTCAGCTGCAGCCTGTTTACCTCCATCCTCTGGGTGGCACTCTCTATCTTGTTTTGCCTTCAGTACCTTGGCATCCGGATCTTTCTGCGTTTCCAGTACAAACTCTCCATCATCCTCCTCTTACTGGGGCGAAGGCGAGTGGACTTCAGCCTCATGAATGAACTGCTCATCTATGGAATTCATGTGACCATGCTGCTAGTGGGGGGGCTGGGATGGTGCTTCATGGTATTTGTGGATATGTAAATAAAAACAAGCGCATGTGGGCTAAGAAGGTGACTTTTCTTCCACCCCTGAATTTGTCAATATCCCCTTTTCTTTTTTTTTTTTAATATAAATTAATTTATTTATCAGTGCTACTTCTTATTGATAAATTAATGTACTTGTCTCTGGAATTTGTATTATTTTTTTGTAAGGGTTAAGGTGCCACCTTGATGATCAAAGTGCAACACTAGATTGGGTGTTCATTCTTTGCATAGTGCTAGTTAGTATCAATTTCTTTTAGTCCATAGGAGCCTGCCTTGCTGCTGTTCTTGTATTCCTGTGGGCATGGAAAAGGCAGTGCATTTTTGGAGCACAGAATCCAGAAAACCTTATGCCCCACACTCTGAGAAAAAAGTTTTTACCCTTTTTCTGAAAACATTTCTTCATATCTCAGGCATGTAATATGTATTCTACCAGACCAGTCATATCCTTTCTCGTTGTAGTTTGCATTTTGCATATTCTCAACTAAGAATATGGGGCCAAATTCAACAGACTGTTGTGCTTTTGGTTCTGTTGTCTTTTTTTTTTTCCTAATATTATTTTTTAGATTAATGCAAGGCTTGCATCCAACCCACTGTATTATGTTGTTCACTTTAATGTGATTATATAGCTTTGAATGGTTTTGTCCTTTTCAGGCAATTAATGCCAAGTAATTGAGTCTTACCCCAGTAGAACAAACCTGCTGGAGTGATGGGAGCAGTTCAGTGTCATGTGCTCTTGAGATTCCCAGTCATAGCAAAATTGTTATCATTTTTTGCAGTGATTATGGAAACCTATTGCAGTGGTTTAAGACGTTGGTGTTTGGTCCTGCTCTTCCCTGAATTGATTAGTTCCAGTTTTCTCATGGAAGCACTTCTGTCTTATGGACAGCGATGAGATGGGGCTGTCTGACCTGGGAGAGCTTGAGGGCACAGTCAGAAGGGGCAGTGGTTGTCCCCCACAGTTACAGAGAGCTCTCTCTCCTATCTTTGCTGCAGGTGAGTGGTGTCACTGGGCAACTTTCCTCACAGCTGAAGAAGAAAATTAAGCACTAAGCTTGGTTTTACTGGTCCTGATATGAGGTCTTGGGTTGTTCCTTTGCAGGTAGTTAAGCAGACCTAAGTTTTATTTTGATCCTTTCCCATCTCTCCCCTGAAATCACTGGAGTCAATTGCAATGAAATAAGCAAGACTGGAAATACGTGGCCTGGTTGTCTTTAGTTTGAGATGCGAGTGGATTGAGAGCAAAATCAGTGAGAACAGAGGAGAGAACACTTAGTGCTTCAGCCTGTGAGTATTTGTGTGCATATTGAAGCCTTTCACTCACATACTCTGATTTGTAGCTTTACAGATGCAAAATAGGAAAGCTTCTGTCTGAAGCTAAAGCAAAACCAGAAATTATCTCATTATCAACCATTACAATAATGATGTAATATAATGCAAACTGGACACACAGAGCTGAATAAATAATGGACAATGGTGGTTGTGGACTTTAGATTAGCCTTGTGGGAACCAAACGCTGTTTCTGCAGGAAAGGCTTGGTATAATGTATGCCACAAACTGCAGCTTCTGGAAGTTTTCTCGTAACTGTGGAGCTCCCCAGAGTTCTGTTCTGGGGACATACTGTGGTCCACAGGGCTTTGATATCCTGCAGGTCCCAGCTACAGCCTGCCTGCAGGCAGGGGCAGTTCCCAGTAATTCCCAGCCCAGTACAGCTGTCTGCCTGGCTACAGCTCAGGTTGTGCGGACTGTGCAACTTTGTGCTGGAGAATTTCTGCAGGAAACGTGAATTGCAGCTCCCAGCAAACAGTTTGCTGTGTGCTGAGGCACCCAGCAGCCCCCTGGTGCCAGCTGTCCTGTGCACTTGGCAGATGGAGCAGCACCGGCACAGGCTGAAGGTGTGGTGGTAGGACCTTGTTCTACCTCAAGTGACTTGAAGGGGTGAAAGGGGGATTTGTGCTGCAGTGCTCCCCACCCAGCCTGTTCTGGCTGCTGCCTGCTCCTGCAGCAGTGTCCAACCAACAGGCTCTGTTGCACCTCAGTGCTTTGTTGTGCAGCCTGCCCATCTGTCCTCTGTGTTCAGTTTCTACAGTACACACAAAGGAAAAAGTAGGTATTCTCATCGACTCGCCACAAAGTAGTGTTTGCCAACTCTCCAGTTGTTCACCAGGAGAGCTTGGGGATAGGTTGCTTAATAGGACAGAGGATTCCCCATTCTTTCTTTACAAGCATAGCCTAATGTCTAGTCAGATTGCCTCAAATCACAAGTGCAGTTGCCCACGGAAATAGACAACTTGATTAAATAATTGAGGAGACCTCGGAGGCAATGTGAAGTTGGAAATACTCTCAGTCTTGGCTGTTAGCAGCGGTCAGACACCAAGCAGTGCTCGGGCAGTTGGATGCTCCTGGCCTGGTGGGGGAAGTGAGGTCCCTTTGAAGTCATGCTGGCAAGAAAGAGGAATTAATTTTCAAATGATTTGTTTTACGATGCAATAATTTGAACATTTTAGATCTCTGTGAGTGGAGCAGCAGTTGGCACCTTTACTGCACTTCTTCAGAGCATTTTCCAACTAGAGCTAATTAAACCTCACAGCATCCCCAGGAGATCGCAGAATAAGTAAGATCTTGGTAATGATTCAGAATTTAAATTTGGTGTTTTTGAGGGTGGATTTTTTTTTTTTTTTTAAAGCTTTCAGGACTACATTGCCAAAATATATTTTCTGAAGCAGTTGAGATTCCATGAGTTGTTTACCAGCACAAACTGCAGCAGGGCAGGAGGAGCACTAAGCACGTGCAAATAACAGTAAGCAGCAGTTGGAGATGTGGCTGCTGGCAACACTGGGTGGTTGCTATGGAGTATCATTTTGTTTAATTTTTTAAAAAATTTATTTATTTTCCCAACTTATTTTGACTGAAAAACTTGGCATTTTTAATAAGGAAGGTGGGAACAACTTGCTGGTATACAACAAATAAGGAAACGGGCAGGAGGTGGGCTTTCTGTTTTTCAAGAGCCCAACAAGTGGCCAATACTGTCACTTGTCAGAAACACCCCGTGAAGTGGCGACCTGCAAACTGTGCCCCACAGATAGCATGCTGTTCTGGGGAAGAGTTGCTGGAACCTTTATGTTTGGGAATTTTTTTTGCTCTTTCCAAAGGTCGATGCTGGAAGGGGTAAATGCGGCTCTGAAGCGCATTGTCTTCCTGTCTTACTGTCTGGCTGTAACTTTAAAATCTTCTGAAACGTTCCTTTTGGCATTCCTTCACACTGATTCCATCCTGGACAATGAGAGCAGCTAGTTTGTTCCCTTTCGTGTGGTTGGGTTTGTTTATTTTCTTGCCACGTTCGGACTTTAAATGTTGCTGAAAATGGGGGTTAAGAGCAATGAGGAAAATACCTGGAAACATGGATTAGGGGGAGCGTGTGTCCCAGACATGTGCCAGCTTTGCCCTGCCCCTCTGCAGCCCCCTGGGCACCCCTGCCCACCCAGAGCCAGCAGGTGCCAGCAGTCCATCTGCACTGTATGGGCTGATAGTGGTTTGCAGTGGCAAGGTGGCTTGACCTGTTAGCCCACTGAAGTGCTGGAGTTACACCTTCTTAACTCTTCAGAACTTGCTAACAGCTGGTGTTTGGGGTGCTGCTAAATCCTGTATGAAATGTGCCACCTACATTAAACGTATCTTTTTTATAACATGGTTGATGCATCGATTGTTTATGAAGAAAAAGCAGCAATTCAGTCCTGTGATGCTGGTATCATTCTGATGTGGGGGCAGCCTGGGTCCTCCTCTCTCAAAAAGGCACTGAGCTTTTGCCTTCAGGCCTTGCCCAGCTAACAGCTCACTGTGAGTCCTCCCAGGGCTCTCATTAGTCGCTGGTGTTGTTTCTTTCCCTCTGGGGGTGTAGGAGACAGCATCTATTACCAGGCACAGAGAGAAGCGTGGCACGTTTACTTCCAGGAATGGTTTGTCTGTTCTGGAGGCTCTAGCACACGCAGATAGCATGCTGTTCTGGGGAAGAGTTGCTGGAAAATATGAAGCCTTGTTAACTTTCCATGATTGTATTTAGCCAAACAAGGTTTCCATAGCTCCTGGACAGCTCTGCTGCCTGGGGAAAAAAAATAAAAAGAAAGAAAAAAACCCATCTCATTTCTTCACCTGCCAACTCTCTGCGCTAATTTTGTCTTCCCGCTTCAAAGCACTCATCGTGCCCAGAAAATGTCACTTCAAAGCAAAGTTCTGTCCACTAATGAGTCGGTGAGAAGTGTTTGGTTTAAGATGCTGGGCAGTTCTCAGTGCTGTGCTGAGTGCAGCTCTGAGCTGAGGGTCCTCGGGGCCTCTTCCCCTCCGTCCCCCATTGCGCTGCAGTGCTGTGGGATGGAGCTGTGGGGGCTGCAGTAAATCAGCCCCCAATGCCTGCAAGGGCCAACATTCCCTCACGTGGAAAATGCTGTGTGTAACACGGAGAGACAAATACCGAAGTCCTTAGCTGGTTCCTCTGTGAAAACAAAATCAGCCTCCCTTTGGCCCTGCTGAGAGTTCTGCCTGAGTAAGGACGTCGGGATTATGCATGCTAATTAAATGAACCACCCATCCCTCTGCATCCTGCTCTCCGCTGGGAATTCCCCTCTGAGCAACTTGCTCCCCTTGAGGAAAGGAGCTGCATGAAAAATCTCCCAGATGGTGAATCCGTTAGAGAAAATCACAATCTGTTTGGGGCTGTTTCAAACAAAAAAGAGCACCGGAGAAGCGGAGGAATAAATTTGCTGTTGCAAACTATTTGCTCAGTAATGGAGAGAATTTAGATGGGCAAAGATATTTATTTATTTATTTATTTATTTTTCTCCAGAGGACTGTTGTCTCCTTTTGCCTCCAAAACTGAGCAATGGTTTACAGCATAAATTGCAGTGTTGCATATCAGGAAAGCTGCCACTGCTTTGCTGCAGCCCTGGACCCACTGGTGCCTGTTCTCTGCAGGAAGGAGCTCACATCTCGGTCACATCTCAGGTGTTGGTAGGGCCCATGGCACAGAGCTCTGTTCTGTTCTGCCTGGAAGCATTTCACTTGAAATCCAAATTTCATAGAATGCTCCACGCCAAGAAAAATTCTTCCAAGGTTTTCTTTTTTTTCTTCTTCTTTTTTTTTCTTTTTTTCTTTTTGTGTAAACTTCAAATGAAAGCTGCCTAATAGTTTCTTGGAAATGTGTTTGCTTACAGCTGTGTGCAACACAGGCGCTGTTACTTCCTTCTCCTCTGTGTGAAGCTGGCTGGAGGAGGGCACAGAGAGTGGCGTTGTGCAACATGTCGGGGCGAGGGGAGCAGCCTGCATGGTCACACTGGCACCATTGTAGAGGTGAGACCTTAGCAAAGCCCATGGAAATTCCTGGCTTAAGCTAGGTGCAGCTTAGGGGAGATTCACATGTCTTCAGGCTTTGGGGAGCTCACTGAGCTTCTAGGACTGAGGGTCCGGCTGTTCTCCTGTGCTGCAGCCCTTCCTAACAAACCAAGCTGGTAGCACTGATTTGCCAGCGCATTTCCCATTTACTGTTCGCCAGAGCATCAATTGTGACAAATAAACAGAAGAAGGCAGCATTTCGCTGAGAGCATTCGATGTACTGATTAAGGCACTGTACTAAGAGAGCTCCTCTGTGTCTCGGAAGGCTGCAGAGCAGCCATGGCAGCGCTGGGGGGCTGCTGAGCACAGCCAGGCCACACTCAGCATTGCACCCCTGATGTAGGGTTGTCCCAAAGCAGGGCTGTGCATCGCTCTGCAATAGCAAGGTTCTGTTTCCACAGAGATTGTTTAGATGATGCCTATATTCACACACTGTGAACGCCTTCAGAAAGGGATGAATGCAGCGCTTGGTTTTGAGAAAACAGGATAATTTTTATGATCGGTAACAACTTGTTAACAATGTGCTACAATGAGGGCAAACGAATTTCACGCCTCAAGGCCCGTAACTGCTTCTCAGAGAGGGCAGGGAGGGACAGATGCTGCTTTTTTTCTTCTTTGGGAACGCTGGGTATGCACAGAAGAGCTATAGGGTTTGTGGTGCCTTCCTTTAAAGCGTGGATCATCAGCTAGGAGCTGAACCAAGACCTGTAACCTGATTATAGCTCTGGATAAACACTGGTTCTGGTGGAGGCAGTGCTTCCAGCAAGGTCAGAATTTCACTTTGTGTTCTTCTTCAGCGAAACTCTTCTTGGGGAAATAAATAAAACATTTGAAAGCGATGCCCTTAAGGTCAAATTGCAGTGCGTGCTCATACCGAAGATGTACACCGACTTGAGTCAGTGTGTGGCACAAGAAATATGAGGTCAAATCCTTGAGTTCCTCATTTCCAGCCATTGCTGCAGGATTTTCCCAGCCTGGCTTTGAGCAGCAGGTTTGGGGTAGCAGCGGGAGGAGGGGGTTGGAAGCTGAGCACAAGGGCTCACGTGCTGATCTGTGCATGCTGCACTTCCTTGGTGGGCTCCCTGTGCCCCACATCCCTGGGCTGAGCTCTTAGGATCCCAGTGTTTTGGGTCCGTGGGGCTCCGTGAAGGCTGGCAGCACAGAGCTCAGCACTGCCGCCCGCGACCTTGAGCATCTTCTGCATCCTCCCAGCACATGATTCGGGGGAGAAGGCAGGGGCGGGGGAGGTGGCACAGCACCGAAACGTTTGTTCAGCAGTTGCTGCAAAAAGAAAACTTGCTTCAATCTGCTGAGATGCCAACTGAATTTTGTTTTGTTTTGGTATTTTGGAGGCGAGCCAGCAGCAGGATGTTGTGAAGTCTTCAGCAGCTACTGCCTGCTTGTTCCATACCAAGCATAACTTTGTATATATTTTTATCGGCAAACTCAGTCCCACGCGTTGTGATGTGCAAACAAGGGCCCTGGCTGCAGGGCTGCAATCCAGAGAGCTGGGGAGAACTGAGCCATTTTCCTTGGCTGCTCTCTTAGCTCACATTCTGCAGAGCTGGCCTGCAAAGGTAGCTTTCCTCCCTGCCAGCTACCGAGAGGAATAGCAAGTGGTTGGTTTGATTGGAGAGGGGAGAAAAAACAAGTTCAGCGCCACTGGGGTCCTGGCTCCTCCTCCTCAGTCCAGGGGGGATTTCAGCACAGATGTAGCTGCAGTGCTGGAAAGGTTGCAGCGAATTTCGGCTATTGCTTTTTTCCATCTCACGTGGGGATGAGGCGTTTGTGCTGTGTCAGCAGAAGGGGCTGTTCTCTGCCTTGCACAACAGAGAGCTGCCGGGTATAAATAGCCTTCATGCCTGTCACCTCGGCAACTTTGATGGCGATGCCCTGATTTAAGCCTCACTTCCAGGAGATGCTTTAGGTGTGTGCCATCCCCACGGGACCAGACGTGTATTTATATTAAATGCATGGCTGTGGGCTCTGGGCAGCCGTGTGCCAACCCTGTGCTGTAGCGCTTTGCTGGGCTGGGACCAGTGTGAGCTGAGCCTGCTGCGTGTCTCTGAGCACTACAACTG
Organism: Perdix hodgsoniae; assembly: GCA_035772895.1. Taxonomy (NCBI): domain Eukaryota; kingdom Metazoa; phylum Chordata; class Aves; order Galliformes; family Phasianidae; genus Perdix; species Perdix hodgsoniae. The sequence continues at coordinate 2,357,901 of JAPSGF010000020.1, read as the reverse complement.
TTGCCTTCACAAAGCATCAGCACTCGGAGCAGGGACACCACCAAAGAGTGTCTGACAAATATATGTACGTGTGGGGACCGCTGGCTGCGACTCGTGACATGGTGAGGCGTCTCGAACACGACAGGGCTCTGCAGAGGAGCTGTGGCATGGGGACGTGGGGACACAGAGTTCCCTGCTTTCTCCGTTCTTTGACTCTTGCTTCCTCACTGGAGAGTTTGGGAGGCAGCAGCTCGCTCCCATCAGTTGCAGCCCCTCAACACCCTCGGTCAGGAAGTGTTGTCCATATATATAACATAATAGCAATAATTCCATGGTTCAGTCATTGAAAGCACAGGTGCAGAACCCCAGGGCTGAAAGCATCCCCATGGAGTTCCCCAGTCAGACCTTGGCTTCACCCGCTTGCCCTGCCTGCATCCTTTGTTCCCAAGGAAGGCCCAGAGGTGACTATGGATGCCTTTTTAAATGTTTATCGTCACATTATCCATCAGATACATATTTACAATCATTCATTAAATTAGGATGTACGTTTCATTCTTCTTTCTTGGAATATTAATGCCTACTCCTGGCTGAAATGCCATATGAATATTCATTAAAAAATCAATCAATCCCTGTGCCAGGAGTGATGTCATTTGAGCAATAACTGAAGCTGTAATCGAGCATGCGATGAAAAAAAACAACAAATGCCACCAGTTTATTGAACTGGGTGTGGGTAAATCACAGTAGGGTTTTTCCATGCTTTGCTGTGCTAAAGCTCTCCCTCTGGTTCCTTTGGGGGGCTGTGGTGAGCCCGTCCTGCCAGCACCCCAAGGAGCTCTGGGCTGCAGCGATGGATGAGCGGGATGTCGTGTTGCTGCCGAGCTGCTAATGAGGACCTTGTCAGAAATTAGTCTTCTGACAATGGGAAACAAAAGCTCTCAAAGCCATTGTGGGAAATCTTCTTGAAAATGGATAGGCTGAAGTCTGCTTTCCCAAAGATCTCAGGCTGGTGGAGCTTTCTCACTGCTTACAGCATTGGCCAGGCAGCCCCGTGGTGGCACTGCTTGGGTTGCCCTATGCATTGAGTGCTGACTGTGCTTGGGTTGGGCTCCATGCTGAGAAAGCAGCAACTCACTTTGGGAGTTATCATTATTACTCTGCAATTCCTCACATTGAGATTTTCCCAACAACAGTGAAGGATCTGTGCCAATGTGTGGGCCCCGACATGGCACCCACGATAAGATCACACTGTTTGTGCAGAAAACAGTGAGAGCTTTGGCTTGGCTTCAGCAGCAGCCGTTTTGGAAATCTTTTGTGTGCAGTGCACCCGGATGGTAGGAGAGGTCATCCCTGAGATCTGCTTTGTGCCTTAGCTGCCATTTTAATGCCCTCTATCAGCTCTGCAGAACAAATGGCACAGAACATTTATCCTGGGGAGAAGTTGGGTTGATCATAGCTGTGTATTTTCTAAGGTAGCTCTAGCATTCCAGGGAAGGGATTGTAAAGACCTCTTGTAGCATTGGTGAGTGCCTGGGATAGGAGAGAGCTGCTGCTGGGGCTCAGGGCGCTGGGGGGCTCAGCAGCACTGGGGCTGGGCAGCAGGCTGAGGGCTGCATCCTTCCACTCAGCTCAGGGAAAGTCGAGCAGCTGTGTCCCTGCGTGCAGAAGGAGTATCTGAAAGCAAAGGTATTTTAATCTTGCGGATGGTGCCAAGTCAAATTAAACACAATTTCTGAGCAGTCAAAGCAATTAACCATCAGGATCATTTACAAGAAGAAGTGTCTATCCACCAACACTTTGCATCTTCAAGATGAAAGGAGATCTTTTTTCTGAAAAATTTATTTTAATGCTGCTCCTGGGAGAGGTGCCTGCAGCCTGCATGCAGCAGCCGGAGCTGCGGGGCTTCCTTCCAGCACAGGGCCCAGGAAAGCAGCACAGCAGGCATCGGCTCCTGGGTTGGGAGTTAACCAAAGGGAAAACGCCTCCTGGGACCGCTCGGCAGTCACCGAACCAGATTACAGAAGGAGTGCCTATTTAAAAAGGCCAATGCTGCATTATTTTTGTTACTGTCATCCTCTCCTCTCTCCAGAGGCCCAGAAAGGAAAGAAGCAGCACCGGGTGCTTCTGGAGCAATTCTCGTGATGGGAGCTCAAGGATTTCTGTATTTACAAACCAGCAAAACCTTTTTCCATGCGACCTTCCACCAGCTCAGCGAGGACAACGCAAACCCCTTGGAGATACTGCCATTTCTGTTTGTTTTAACTTATTCCCAATCATCTTCACGTAAAACAATGAGCGTGGCTGCAGTCATAAGAAGCGCCGCTCTCACGGTGCCAACCGTGTGTCACAGTGAGCTGCCTGTGCTGAGCCTGATGTAAGCAGCTGTGCTTAGAGAAGTCAGCAGCTATTGCAATCTGGTTGTGCCACCTCGGCTGGCTGTTGCACAAGGGTTGTCCCCATGCAGGGCAGTGTTGGAGGACGGCCCTGTGCTGGCTGTGCTGATGCCTTCAGAGCAAACCCCAGCTCTCCTGTCAGCACATCACTCTGCCATGAACGAACAGAACTTGTCATTGAGGGTTTGGGATGCATTTTGCTTTGCAGCTTGCTGATGGCGTGTTAATGCCAATGGACTCTGTATGGCTGTAATACAGCTGTTGTGCCCTCAGTGTCAGCTACGTGTGCCGTGCAGGGAAGGATCCTGGCAGCAGGTGATTTTGTCTCCTTTCCAGCCTGCATTGTTACTCACAGCACAACACAAGAACTGGTTCTGTGTATTGGCACAGGCAGGTAACACTTCTTCTGCCTCCAAACAAAACGCGTGTTCCAGCTGCGTCAAGGTGTCTGAATGAGGCAGCATTTCTGCTCTCAGAGGCCTCTGAAGGTTTAACAAAGCGGCTCTCCTACAGAATTCCAAACTTGTGCATTACTTCCAGGGTCCCTTTCTGAGCTGGCACAGCTCCACTGTGCAGAGGTGGCCCTGCAGCGCACAGCGAGGGATGAGGACCGGACACATCGGTGGATCATTTCCTTGTGGGGTTTGCCAGGAAGCCACGTGTCCATAAAGTGCATCCACCTTCCCTGGTTTGTTCAGAGAATGGGTGTGATGTTACCTCACCATGCCTGAGGACTGTGGTTCAGCGGCATGCAGTCTGTGGCTCCTGGTGTGGTCCTGCCACGTCCTGCAGTTCTGCCTCTGCTGCTTTGCCACACTGCTCTCACTTAGCACATCTCCTGCACGAATGGAAATGCTGGGTGTTTTATCAAGTGATTTTTTTTCAGCCCTCAAGCCGTTCTTCAATTTGAAGTGCTTGATTAAAAAAAAAAAAAAAAAAAAAAAAAAAAAAAAAAAAAGCTCAGGGAAGAGAAATAAAGAAAACATTTTCGTCAGCCCGAAATCACTGAAATCACTTTGCAGACATTATGGAAAATGCTGCCTATTTTGTCTCCTCTGCTCTCCGAACCAATCTTTTGCATTAAATTCAGCATGGTAGTAAATAAACACGTTTTCTCAGGCCCTGCAGCTATAGCAAGCCATCAAATGGTGCTTAAGAAATGTTCCTTTCCCCATCACAAATCATGTTTTAAAAGTCCCTGGCTGAGGGGAGCGGGGTGCTCTCCGGGCTGTGTGTGAGCACACGTTGCTTCCAATGGGATGCCCTGCACACATCCCATGGCTGACGACCCCTGCAGCCCCACTGCACCCATGGAACGTGCTGGAACATGCTAGAACACGATGGAACATGCTGGAGCGTGGAGGAGATGCAGGAGGGCTGACAGTCCTCAGCGAGACCCAGGGAGAGGAGCAGGGGGTGTCACATCTTCATAAGAGCGTGATTGCTTTATGTCCAAATGCAGCTTGGGACATATTTCTCATACATCACTTCAAAAAAGAAAAAAAGGGGAAAAAAAAAAGAAGGAGATTTTATCTTTTGCAGCTGAGGAAATGTGTTTGTCCTGACCTGACACTGTTTTTTTTAAAGTGTCGAGTGCTAATGAAATTCCTCAGCCTTGAGCAGCTCTGAGCATCCGATGCTGGTTTTTAAGATGTGGGGACATTTTTCTGCAGATTTTAAGGCAGCCTCAAAATGATGAATGCGTGAGAGGAGAGAAACTTCCAGATCCAAAGAAGTTCTGACACAATCCTGCATGCAACACAGACAGAAAGAGGCTCATACTTTAAAGGGGCTTTTGTTATCCCTTTGAAATTTATTTAGAAGAAAAGGGGCTAACGCTGCTCGCTTTGATCGTGCAAATAGGTTCACCCATCTTAATATTTGGGGCTTAGAGACACGGGAAAGCAAAACGAGGCTTTTTAGGCTTTTTAGGCTGGGGAGTAACATTCGGAATGAAAATTCGCCCTCCTCCCCAAGCGCCGCATCGGGTAATCCCGCTTTTGTGTGCGATGCTCCACAGGTTTCTGACGGCGGTGGAATGGTGCAGAGGATCGGGGGGGACGCGGTGCCCTTCCCGCAGCTCCGAACCCCGCGGGGTCTCCCCTGGAGGGCCGGGGCAGCGCTGCGGGTTGGGGCTGGGCGAAGGTCGGGTTCGGGAGCGCGGCTCCAGGGCGCGGAGCTCGGCGGGTCGCGCTGCCCCCCGTGAGCCGGAGCTGCTGCGCTGCGTTCCGTCCTTTCCTACCCACGGCAGGATTCCGCATCGCAGCGGCGTTGTGCACAGCAGCTCCGCGCCACCGACAGTCTGACCGTTTCCACCTCCCTCGGTGATTTTTATTTTTTTCCTATCTATTTCCTTCTGTTTCTGCCTTTACATCAATGTTCCGAACGGCCCCTCGGTAGCAGCCGGAGGTAACGCCGCTCTCTCCCACCCGCAGCCACCCCCCAGCCCCGCTCCGAGGTCGGAGCCGCTCCTCCGCCCGCCGCCCCCGGGCCGGACCGCCCGTGGTCCCTCCTCCTCCCCCGCCCCTCTCCTCCTCTTCCTCCCCCTCCTCCTCCTCCTCCTCCTCCCCCCCCCCCGCGGCGGGGCCGGCCCGGTGGGGCCGCCTGTCTGCGGCGCCCGGCGCTGCTGGGCGAGGTCAGGGAAAGTCCATGTGAGGAGCCGCTGGAATCACTTCCTGCTGCCGCCGCCGGGACCGCCGCCGCAGCCGGCACCGCCGCTAGGCCGAGCAGCGCCGCGCCGCGCGTCCATGGGGCCGGAGCCCCGCAGGTGGGCGCCGCCGTGCGCGGGGGGCTGCGGGACGGGAAGCGGGGCTGAGAGCGGCAAGCGGGGCTGCGGGGGGCTCTGCGGGACGCGGCGTGCGCTCGGCCGGCCGCTCCTCCGCCCCGCGCTGCCGCCTCGGCGAGGGGAGGGCGGTGCGCCCCCCTCCGCTGTCTCCTCCCCGGTGTCCTCTCCCCATCCTTGTGGCCGGGATACGGTGCCGGAGGCCTGGGGAGGGGAGGAGACGAGATGAAAGAGAAGGGTGGGGGGCGGTCAGCGGGCACACGCGGCTCCCCCCGGCTGGGGGTCCGAGACGGAGCCGTGCCCGGTGATCTGCGGCAGGCGGTAGTTAAAGTGCGTTCGCTGTGTCAAGGACTTCTCTAAACATCTTCCCCGCTGTAGGGAAAGCAAATGACAGCGGTACATTGTGTGCTCTGCCGTGCCGGGCTCGCCCATACGTATTAACGGCAAAGTACAGAATCACTTAAAGTGAAGTCTCCATTATGTGCTGGGTCATTAATTTGAATATTCGCTTGTGTGTTTCCTCCTTTCAGGAGGCATTTGTGAGATTGCGGGCGGCTTGATGTGCTCCGTGCCTGCCAAGTATTTGCCTCGTGTCCTGCGTTATTGACGCGCTGGCACACTGCTGCACCTTCCCCGGCTGAAATATTAAACAGTAGTAGGAGCTGAAAGCAGTAAACAAAGCTGAATTCCTGCCGCCTTCCCAGGGAGTGCAGGGCTGTGTCATGGGGGCTCTCAGAGCTGTGCGCCCCCGGGGTTCCTGCAGGAGAACACCCCCCCCCCCCCCCCCCCATCCCTGCAGATGGAAGGAAGAAAGTAAGCTGAGCGCTGCTTATTAGCTGGATGTGTGTCACTTGTGGGACAGAACATACATAACCTCAAGGTGTGGGCACTGCAGGGAATAGCAGTTTGATCTGCAGCAAGTAGCATGTGTGAAATAACGAGGGATCCTGACCTCCTCCTCCTGAGAGTGGATGTCCTTCCAATGTCCACTGAAGGCGGCAGCTCTGGGCACTGTGTGTTCCTTTATTCTCCTGTAGAGGTCTTAGAATTAAGGCTCTGTAGGAGTAAAGTGGTGATATGTGGATGTGAAAGGGGTTTCTCAGGCTGCAATCTCTGGAAGGAAACTTCCAACACTTGCTAAATATTTGGGCTAGGTGGAGAGAAAGCAGATTGCAGTAAATGCAGAGCCAGGTGCTCTGCATGTGGCATCAAGGAGCTGGAACGGCTGCCCAGAAAGGCTGTGGATGCCCCATCCCTGGAGGTCAAGGTTCAAGGCCAGGTTGGATGGGGCCCTGGGCAGCCTTGTCTAGTATTAAATGTGGAAATTGGTGGCCCTGCTGTGGCCGGGGGGGGGGGTTGGAGATTCGTGATCCTTGAGGTCTCCCAACCCGGGCCATTCTGTGATCCTGTTAAGGGCAGGCAGTGTGGCACAGCGCACGCTTTGCATTCAGGTGGGCTGCAGAACGGCTTAATGCAGCTGCCCCAAAATCACCACTGGCCCCACAGCCTGGAAAGGATTTCCTTGAGCTTTGCAGAGGCCGCTTAAAGTGATGCTGGCAGGAAAAATCCTCGCATGTCGGAACCCTGCGGAGTTCCAGCGCACCCCATCAGGGCCGGCTCTGCCCTGTGCTCCCCCATGGATGCTCCGTTTGCAGCACTGCAGAGGGATTGCTGCAGAGAAACCTCCGGACCCGGCTGTGCTCATCTGAGTCAGGATGCAAACCCTCTGGTTCTGGAATGGAAATATTTATTTTAGAGCGCCTTATTATAAAGTCAGATTTCCCTGCCAGGCCTTCGGGAGGGCCGGCGCAGGGCTGCCTGCGCTGCAGATACAGACTTTATTTGAAAGCTGCCTTTATTGACATAATAGCACTTAAATTGGTGCACGGCGCTCGGATGCGATAGGAGCACGCTTTGTAAAGGATTGTGTGGAACCATTGGGTTGTGGATAAACATAGCAAAACAGCCCTGCGAAACGGCGATGCGACCGTGCTGCTGCTTTGCTTGGTACAATGCCTGTGTTTAAAAATACCCGGGCCTGACAAAATGGGGTTAGGATGAGGCTTCAGCCACACGTTTGGATTTAACCCAGGTTTTGTGAGCCGGGCAGCTTTGTAGCAGTGGGCTGGGAGGAATGGGTCCGGTGATGCTGAAGGGCAGGGAACTGAAAAGAGAGCTGTGCTGTCATTGCTTTTTTTTTTTCCTCTCCTTCGTGTATTTCTTTGGTTCTAGTTGCATTTTCTTTCATTTCATTCAAGCATTCAGCATGGAGGAAATTAAACTGAACGGCGAGTTCCCTACAGCACCAAGTGGGCACAGAGCGCTGCGCCCTGCTGCAGCCAGCACAGCTTTGCCAGCACCCGTACCCACAGCTTCACTGCCACTGGGGCTGAGCTGCTGCTCCTCGGGATGGAAACACCTATAGGGTGTGTGTCGTGCAGGGCTTCTTTTTAATCAAGTCAGCACAGAAATTGAGAAATAGGTTAAGCATGCTAAGGAGGGTGAGGCTGCCGGATTTCTCTACCTGACTTTATTTGTGAAGTGACAGGAATTTTGACAGCCTTTGTGTCTTTTTTAGCAAATCAAGTGTCATGCCAGGTTTGCCTGTGGATGAGATCATTTGCAAAATATGCTTCCCAGCTTGCTTCAGGCATAATTCATTGTGTCAACTGCAATTGCTCATTTGCTAGGAACTGTGATTCATTAGTGATTTTTTTTTTTTTTAAGTTCGACTTGTTTTTTTAAGCAAATGTTTGGAGGCAGATCAGAAAATTAAAAAACAAAACAAAAAAAAAACCCTTTAAATCATGCAGCGTTTCTACCCCCAAATGCTGCTGTGAAGGGAAAACTTGTTAGAACGGCCCGGTCCTGGGCAGGGCCAAGCAGCCCCTGGGACTGCTCAGCTGCGCCGTGTTGCACTCATTTTTGTCATGTGATTGCTCCTAAATGGGGACAGAGGTAATAATGCTCATCCTGCGGGACCGCCTGCGCCACGTGGAGGCTTCAGGGCAGCGGGACGGACAGGCAGACAGATGGACAGATGGAGGGACGCTGGGCTGGGCTGGGCAGAATGGCACCCAGGGGTCCCAGCACTCACCGTGCTGCTGCTCTGGGTGTTTTAGAGTTCCCCAAATCAGACATTTTTATGTTTCCTTTCCTGTGGATGGAGGCAAATATTTCAGTGCGTTTTTTTTTCTGTAGGTGGGTGGATGGGGGAGAAATCGCTGCTGCTGCTGCTTCAGCAGCCACTAACTGCCCCCCAACACCAAAAGAGCGTGTGGGGGCTACACAAATGGAAATACTTTCCAGAAGAAAAAATACATATATATATATATATGTATGTATATATTTCTAAACTTCTAAGTGATGGCAATCAGTGCTGGGCTGGCTGTTCTTCCCCGTGCAATGGTTTGCTATGGGGTGCTGCTCCCATGCTGTCAGGGTGCTCCAGGTCAGTGGTGCAGGCAGCTCATGGCTGTGTGCTCAGTGCTGAGGGGCTGCCCACCTCGAGGTCCATCGCTGGAGGTGTTCAAGACCAGTTTAGATGGGACCCTGGGCAGCCTGCTCTAGTATTAAATGGGGAGGTTGGTGGCCCTGCTTTGATGGGGGGGTTGGAGATTCATGACCCTTGAGGTCGCTTCCAACCTGGGTCATTCTGTGATTCTGTGGGGCACCCCTATAAAGGCTCTGGGGTGAGATCTGCCTCTTCACCTTGCTGCCGACCAAACGGCAATCCAGCTGGTATCAGGACCAATTAATCATGTGCAAAAGCCAGAGGAGGAAAATCCTCTTTCTTCGCAGCATCCAATCTGTAGCAATCAGGGCTCTCTGGGATCTATCGATCCGGGGAGCAGAGCCAGATGTTTGCCATCCCTGGGTGCCCGCAGACAGAATTTTGGCTGTGTGTGCAAAGGTGTGTGCAAAGAATTGTGAGTGAAGGGTAGCAGTGCTGGTGCTTCGTCAGGCTCACAGGCTCAGTGGCAGCACACTTGTGTGGAAAGGGTCCTGTGTGCCCGTGCCAGCGCTGGCGCGGCTCCACGAGCGCGTTTGTATCATGATATCCACTGGGGAAGCATATGGCAGCCTCAGTTATATATATTGTGTGGGGGCACATATTTTACATGCCAGTTCTCGCTGTCATAGGACAAACATTTACGCTCCAATTATATGAGGCATTAGAAAAACAAGAGCAGGGGTTGGAAATGCTATAATTCCTCGCAGGGATGTCGTAAAAGACGCTGTTTAGTGGTGCTAGAGCAAGGGCAAAATTAAGGGGTGATAATGTTTCCATCCGTTGTGCTTTCAGGGTGCTAAGCTTTGGAGGGATTACGATTTGAAGAGGCTTAGGATGCATAAATACACCGCTGGCATTTCAAGGCGCCCCACATAGAAGGCAGTGGCCAGGTGCTGGGGAAAGGTGAGGAGGGAGCACGTACACCATGGGAGGCAGTCAGGGGCTTTGCCCCGAGGTTGCAGGCTGGTGGTTTGAGCCATGCAAAGCACCCACAGAGAGGGGCTCTTCCAGCCCTGCGTCCCCCCGGGGTGCTTCTCAAGTCTGCAGCAGCTGGAGCAGCCTGCATAGCAGCAAGCCTGAGCAACAAGGAGTGCTGTGGGGTTATCTTCTGTTGCTCTCATTGCAAACTCAGTGTTATTGTGATTTGCTGTTGGTTACATCGCCCTGCTTCATCTCATCCCTTCTCACAGGCTTTGGGGAGCTCCCAAGAACAGGCTGCAAAGCACGGCCGTGGGGTCTGCGTTGTGTCTGTAGCTGCAGCGTGTCGTTTGGTCTGGGCAAAGTTGTGGGGAACTTCATCCTGCTGCTCTGCTGCCACCTCCTCCTTCGTGCGTCCCCCTCCTGGCACATGGACACAAACGCGTGCCTGTGCTTAATGAAACATCATCACCAGGATTTCATTGTCTTCTGCTTCAGAACAAATGTCACACGGTATTAGAAGTGCATTTTTCCCATGTGTGAAGGTTGCTGTGGCCGCAGCACCTGAGCGTGCAAAGCAGAGATAAAGCCAGCAAGGTGGGATGAGAGAAGAGATCCTGCTGCTCTTCTCTGAGCCCTGGGCTCCGGTACCAGGAAGAAATGAGATGAATTGCCATGTGCAAAGCACGCCCTCCTAATAAATCTGTGCATGCCCTGGTAGTGCTGCCCCGGTCTCTGCTGGAGCTCAGTCCCATGGGAGCCATGTGCTGCACCGTGCGATGGAAGGGCGGAATTTTTGACACTTGTCTAAGTACAATTCCTACTCTTAATGCATCATTAGCACAGTTTTCTGCCTTTCATTCATCTGCCATTACAGCCCTAAGTCCCGTCTGTTAATTTTGGAGTGTTGATATTTTTGTTGTCAGCAGTTTAGTTCTTTTTTGAAGCCTATAAAACCATTAGTGCGAAAGAAGATTAAAAAGATACATTACAATTAAAATGTTAATGAAATCTGCATCATACAACTTTTGAAACCATTTAGGCATTAATCTTTTTTTGGTCTTATGTCCATTAACTCTGGCGATTCTTATTCCACACTGACCCCTGCTGAGAGAGCTGTGCTATAATTGAATTTAGAAAGAGAGGGGGAAGGAGAGAAGGGAGGGGGAGAAGCAGTTTGGAAAGTAGAAGCTGGAAAGCTGGCTTTGCTCTGGGAGGTGTCCATGGAGATGAAGCTGCTGCATGTGCACAAAGGGTACAAGAGAAGAGCAGATAACTTTTGCCATTGCAGCCTCATCTTTCCTCCTTTCCTTCCTCCAAAATAACGTTTCTGGAGATTAAGTGATTATTATTATTAATATTATTATTTTAAATAGATTTTCAGCAGTTTACACAACATTTGGATGGGGCCCAGAGCACCCCCCAGCTCCGGGACAGGCTAAAGAGGAGGGTTGGCTAATTCACAGGCTGTGCAGCGAGTGGAACAACAGGACTTCTTGACTCATCAGACAGCTCCTAGGAACCGTGCCATGACTTCTGCAGGACTGTGGGCTGTGCGGGGCCGCTCGAGCCCTGCCAAGCCTTCAGACCATCTAGAACACTCTGTGCTGCTCAGCCCGAGCCGTGCTGGGTTTCTGGATGCCTCCTTCTGAAGGATTCTGTATGTTTTCTCCCACATCTTCTGTGGGATGCTGCAGAGGTTTGGGAGCGCCGGTCCTTCAGTGAAAACTGTGGTTCTTGGTGAGGGACGGGGGGTATTGGCTTGGTCGTGGGATGGGTGTGCTGCTTAATGAGGCAGTAATGCAGCTCTGAAGTCAGAGGATGAGCACATCCTGATGCGGGAGCTGGCGGGCGGCCGAGGGGAGTGGAGCAGCAGCCCAGCTCGTGCTTGTGCTGCCAGCAGGAACTCGGGGAGGCTGAACGGGAGTTTGGAAGCTGAGACTTCTGCAGGACTCGCAGGGCTGGTGGCAGCTCTTTGGGGCTGAGCTGGCACTGTCTGCAGATCTGAGCTCACCGCTCACATGCAGCAAAGCCTCGATCTTCAGCGTTGTATTTCTTTTTCAAGTGGGTAAATACCATAATGTCTAATGTTGCTGAATTGTGCCAAGTGTTTAGGCATAGCCTGAAGTCAGAGCTTAAGAACCTGGGATGTGTCTGATCCCTGTCCCCGCCTTCCCCTCACAGCGCCCATGGTGACATCCATGGGGACGGGTGATGTCCATGGTTGACACAGTGTGGCCCCTTTCTCTGTGGGTTTCCCATGCTCTCTCCCACCTCCGAGCAGTGCCGGTGTGTGCAGGCTGGGAACAAAGGCAGCACTGTTGGAAGCTCACTGTGATGATGCGTGGGCAGTCCTGGGCCCAGGAGAGGGAACAGAACAGAGCTGCCCCCCATGTCCTCCAGTGAGCACTGCTGGCACTAACAGGGAGACCTCATTGCTCTCCATTGCTCTTGGTGTTGCACTCCAGGCTCACGGCGGTGGTGGCTCTCATCCCCAGACCACCATGCTGATTTTGGCACGTGGGCTGCTTGTAGATCCATGCGGAGGGGTTTGTAGAGCTGTACTCCTGGGGGTTGCTGGGCAGCGCAGGGCAGAGCTGTGGGGAGGAGCGTGGGGTGCTCAGCTGCAGCCTCAGTGTGCCTTTCAGTGTCCCAAAGCTGTGGGGTCCCTACAGGTCCCCGCTGGGAGGTCTGTACCAAGGCCAGGGCACACAGCTGCTGTGGGAACCCCACTCTGCTTGCCCAAGGGGAATAATCTCTCTGCACGTGCTGGTACACATCCGTATTCACCTGCTGGGCTCTTTGTTTTGTGAGTAGCAAAATAAGAAAACCAGCGAACCCTCAGTGCCCAGCATGGTGCTGGGGACACGGGCTGTGCTGGCACTGCCTGCTGCACTCCTAGGGTTGCCATGGGCAGCGCCTGGGGCTCCTTCAGGGACGCAGCAGTGTTGGCATAGCCTGGCAGCTTTCAGTGCCGTGCATCTCACCTCTGGTTTCATCGCCTTGTGTAAGGCCGGTCCCAAGAACCAACTTGAACTCTGCCTCTTCCTTTTAGTTTGGGGAAGGTTAGCTCGGGTTCAAACCGCTGCGACGCGGTTGGTAAAGCTGAGCAGCGTATTAAGCATTTAATACAGCAGTGCATTATCTCCCACCCACATCCCCCATCGGATGCCGGCGGAGGGAAGTGCTCCATGCCCACATCCAGGAGCTGCTGCTGGGCACACAGTGTGCGCAGCTCCCTCTCAGCCCCATCCTCCTTGCGCCCATTGCCACCAGCAGCACCGCTGGCTCTGCGGGCACAGTCCTATAGCCCGGTGGCCACCCCCAGCCCGGTGGCCATCCTCAGCCCGGTGGCCATCCCCAGCCCCACGCTGGCACAGCGCGAGGAGCACCGAGGTGATGCGCCGTGCCTAATTGTGTTACAGCTCAATTTGCGGAGCCCTCGCTCCGCTCGCGCAGTACATCAGGAGCTCTTGTGAAATCTAATGTGCTGTAGCATCGGCGCAGGAAAAAGCTCTGCCTTCTGTGAAGCCAGACTGTTGCAGCGTAATTTGTTTTGTAAGATTTTGAAAGGCGGTGTTGCAATATGTAACAGTAGAATAGTGGGAAGATGGTCAGGTGGTTCTTAGGACTTCAACAGACAGATTTCATGTCTGTGTGTTTTTGCAACACCTTTCTATAAAGGGAAACATAATTTAAAATATGATTACTTAGTGTTGTAACAGTCTTCTCAAACGTTTTTGCATTATGCAGAGATCATTATCAGAGGCTGATATTAACTTGCAAAGAATATTATGCAAATCGCTCTCCTGTTCTTCTAAAAAGAAATTTCCTTCATAATGCAAAGCGTGACAAAAAAAAATTGTGCAGAAGCTTTTGGCAAAATTACATTCAGAAGATGTAACAGTTTTTCTGCTTACTAGCGCAATCCATTTGTGCCTTTCTGCTGGGTTTTCTCAACTCAAGCTGATAAAAGATGAATTTTAAAATCAGGGCTGGGCTGTTTGCAGGGGGGACCTCATCCCTCCTGGATGCAGGAGTAGAGGAGGGACAGCTTTTGTGCTCGGCACGGCGGCGATTGGCGGCCCATTGCCCAGGGGTTACAGGTGGGCATCAGTCCTGCACCCGGTGCTACGCAGCTCTGACCTCCCAAAATTCCAGCGTGCCGCATTCACAGCACTGTAAGCAGCTCCCATTGCTGTGGCAGTGTGAGGATCCTGGGTGCTGGCACCAGGGGTGGCACTGGGATGCGTCCCGTCCTGCCCTGTGCAGCACCAGCCCTGCCCACTCTGTGTTCTTGAGCATCAGCACATTCCTGCAGGACATCCCAGCCCTGCTGAAGTCATGGGGAATTTACACCGACTCCATCCCTCCTCCTCCTTTTTTTTTTTTTTGTTAAAAACTGATGGTATCAAATCAGCTCCTCCTGATACAGAACACAGACCCTGCTGGTGTCAGACGTTCTACTCGTATCACAGATGGACTGACCAAAATAGACCCTAATAAATACTGTAACCAGCTTAAATGACTGAAATGTTCACCGGCTGCAGGCAGCAGTGAGTTTGGAAGAGGGTCGTTCCCTGCAGAACCCCACTTTTTGGGGACGCTTCTGGTCATTTTGGAAAACTGTATCCTTTGTCCTCAAATGTAGGTATTTCTCAATACAAATGGGATTGAGAAAGGTCGGTTCCCATTCGGAGGTACAGATTGAATTACAGCCTTGTGAAATGGCAGAGCGAGCGTTCAGCGGCGCGCAGAGCGCTCAGCCTATTTTTTGCGTCTGGTTAGATAACTCAATATTTTAAAATCAAACCAAATGAGATAAATCAGCTGCAAGCTGCAGTTAGCATTCATCAGGCAACTTAGGCTGGGCGCTGGGGCACCGCCTGGCTCCACCTCTGGCTGCAGGCTTTCCCCGCTCGTAAGGGATGCGAATCCTTAGCGATGCTGTGCTGCAGTGCACGGGATCCGAGCTGGCTGGGGCGGCCCCACGGCCCCGTGCTGTGCCATGGCCCTGCTGAGTGCTGCTGCCCACACGGTGGGTTATGGAGGAAGGGCCGCGTGCTTTCAGAGCTGTTGTGAATGGGAGCAGCGAGGTGTTGCGCTGCAACCGCGGCGGCAGGAAGCAGTGTGTGATTTCTGGGTTTTTCTTTCCTGGAGGTTTCCCTTTGGTGGAGGAGCTCTGCTGAGCGCGTCCCTGCAAACCTCTTCCTGCTGTCCTCTGGCAAAAAAAAAAACCAACAAAAAACCGAAAACGGTATTGCTGCCAAATGCAAACCAAAGAGCATCCAGCCTTCCCCTTCCCTGCTCCCAGCTGGGATGGCTGCACGTGCTCACTCAGCTCGGGGTGCAGGCTGAGGAATGGTGGGAGCTGCAGGAATTCCTTGCACACCCTTTGCCGTCGTGCACAAGCTGGATGTCTGTAGGGCCAGCAGGTCAACCCGGCACACCAGGCCATTTGTTTCTGCTTTCCAGCATTCCCCTGGTGCTTTTAGACTGGTGTAAGAGTTGTCCATCTTCCCACATCGCAGCTGTGCTGCTCTTGGCCACCAAGCAACTGCCAGGGCTGTGCCATGCCTGTACCCACAGCCAGGTGTCCATAGAGGGCAGAGAGAAGTTTGCTCCCCCAAACTGCCGCAGCTTGAGACTGGAACAGCACTCCTGCATACAAATGGCTGCTTTTTCCTTCTCTTTGGGCAGAGGCTGTGAAGGGAGGCTGGGCAGCACCCTGCCTTGTCCTGGCACTGCTGGCAGGAGAAGAGCTCCTTGGATTGGGGTGGCACAGCCCAGCAAAAGGCAAGCAAGCATTGCAACCTTGAGGAGTCCTGTAGGTCTTAAAAGTTTTAATTAAAAGCCTGGCGTGGCGGAGGGTGTTTTGTTTTAGAGGGAACGTCTTCGTTTCTTTTCCAAAAGAATTAGATGAAACCGTGGGTATTTTATTTTATTTTTTAATATTTCTGCATATTTATTCTTCAGCACGAAGCGTTAGAAAATAATTGAGTAAAACAAAATCCACAAGGCTTCAAATTACCTCCAGCTTAATGTTTTATTTAAGAGGTTTGCTAACTGACATCCCTTATAATGAATTAGGTCACCCGGCTCTAAAGAGCGTTGCGGGTTTCCTCCTTTCCATTTCAATGTGAGCTCTTCCTGTGCACGGCCACGGCCGCCCCGTGGCTCCCCGTCCCCCCAGCGTGCAGAACCTCGCTCTAATTACTCTCAATCACACTGGTGCAAATGAATATATCCATGTTTGGTGGATTGAAACTGTGTTGTCATGGCAATCTCTGTAAGGTCATGAGAAACTCATTGATATTGTTCGTCTTCTCTCCCGGGAGACCTCGTCTACCTTGGCCCAGCGATGGGTTGGGGTGTTTTGTCTGATCACTTTAAAGGATAATTTGGACACAATTGGGCCGAGGGGGGCCCTGTGCTGAATAGCACACTTGTGTTCTGAGAGGGGAGGCTGTGGCCAGACCGGTTGGGCGCTGGGGAATACAGTTACAGCGTTTTGGCCGCGGGGCCCCATTCTGTGTGTTGCAGAATGCACAAATTGTCCCATTCTGTGCCGGGCGGCTGCGAGCGCCCAGGTGGCACCGGGTGTGGGACAGCAGGAAGGGCTGCCCTCGCTTCGTTTTGGGAAGGTGAGGATCAGAGGAGCTGGGAACTCAGAGGAGCTCTCAGAGGAGCTGAAGTGCCTTCAGGTGGGTGCATGTGTGGGTCTGCGCTGCTGGCAGCTTGCGCTGGCGGAAAGGCACTGCGTCTGAAATTTGAGTTAAGCTGAGTTAAGGAGTTACCCAAAGCGTGGTCAGTGTGGGTATGAAAGCCTCTTGTGTGCGTGCAGGGCAGCAGTGCAGGAGGGGCGCAGTGCTGCAGACGGCAGGGGAGCTCAGTGCAGGTGCATGGAGCTGGAGTTGGCTTCAGCAATGCACAGAGTTGTGGGTTTGTTTTTGCATCTCTTTGCTTTAGGAAACAAAAGGAGAAGCAAAAAAAAACCAAAACAAAAAAACCCCACACCATTAAACCAGAGCTGTGTCTTATGGGCAGAGAGCTTCTACAGCGTTTTGTTTTGCAACTAAGTGTTAAAATAAATTCGTACACCTCTTTGCTGGGGCTGTAAGGCAGACCTTGCACGTGCTTGTGCAGATGGCAGTGTGCAGGCAACCAGGTTTGAGAGTTTAAGATCCACACTGAAAGTCAAAGAAGTAACTGCTGGCCATGGGACAAAGGCGAGCGCCTGCCTGAGGCTGTGTAGGTTGGGTGTTCATTGCACATCTGTGCTGCAGCCACTGGAAATGCAGGGCCAGGCTCACCCCTACAGCTGACCTGTGGGTGGGCTTTGCTGTGGGTGCCTCAGCCGTTCCTGAAGGCACAGAGATGCTGTCCCCAGCTGGGGGCTGTCACTGCAATCCGCCTGCGTGGCACTGCGGGTGGCACAGCCTTCTGCAGGGCTGCGAGGTCTCACATTATAACACTGGTAATTGCTGTAGGTAAGGGAAGGTTCCAAGCATAATTAGGAGCTGGGTTAAAACTACAACCATGGAGCAAGTGGAATTTCACACTAAAGACTTATCTACGTTAAAAAAGTCCATGATTTTTAAATGCTCTCTTGGACCCCACCGTGGCCCAGCAGTGCCCCCAGGCCATGGGGCTCCCTGAGGAGCTCCGTCCGACCCGCTGGGCTCAGGGTGCTGTTGCTGCATGGGGCTGCAGGGGGTGTGCAGCCTTTGATGTCAGGAAAGCCATTAATTGCCATTGCTGTAACGTTTGCGATGCTTCAAAACCCTTGCGTTATTCCCCGTGTTGTTTGTGTTGGTTGGTTGCTCAATACAGGCATGTGCCACACTGCTCTGGTGACAGCAGTGCAGGGTAGCCACATTTTTGGACAACGTTTTGTGACAATTTCTTAATTTCCTGAGTGAGCGCAGGGTTCTTGGGCTCTCCTTCCTCTGCCAGAGAGACTATTTGCTCACACAAAGTTCTTCATTGTAATAGAGGAAAAAATCAATTTGATTACTTTCATGTCAGCATGCATGTCTAATGGCTCAGAAGTTATTGCAGCCATAAAATATACAGTATCATTCCTCTCTCACTCTGAGATTTGACAGGATTAATATAGTCAGCATGAAATCTTAGTCATAAAGCCGACCATAAGCGATGGTAAAATTAGCCGCTGAAATCGTCTGCTTATGGAGAGCATCTTCTGCTTTTCCTTCTGGGAGCAAACACCCCAGGCTGGGTGCATGGATGGGCAGTGCAGGAGGGCTCTGCTGCTGGGGCTGAGCTCCATGGGGGGGTTCCTGGGTACGGAGCAGCAGCTCCTTTATCCTTGGGTTTGTGCAGAGCGTTGCCTTTCAGGGCTAAACTTACTTAAAAATTCCATTAAAAAATAACTTTGCTGCACACTAGTAATATTCTCTGAAACACAGCCAGAATGTAATCTTGCGTTGCATGGGAAGCAGTGGGATTGTTTCCCTCCGAGGGTCTGTGTGCCCCGTGCCCACGTGGGGTCGGATACAATACATGAGGGCCCAGTGGCTGCAGTGGCCACTGCTGGACGTGGGGGTCAGAGAGGCAGCCCCCAAAGGCACCTCCTGGCAGGTGTCTGCAGGAAAGAGGAAAACGAGCCAAAACCCACAAAGGACCCTGCATCCCCAAGCACTGTGTGGGGGTCCCCAGAGCCCCCCCCAACCTCACCAGTACCCGAGGCAGAACAGGTACTGGTCCTGCCTGGCTGCCTGCCCCAGCATCCCGGTGGCCGTTTGGGTCAGCAGTGCTGGAGCAGCAACACACCGACACGGCAGGCAGAGGGATGAGGCCTGGGCACTGCTGGGCTGCAGGCTGGGAGGTGGCAGTGGGAGGAAAGCGCTTGGCACACTGGGGCTCAGCGGGGTCACCAGGTGCCAGCTGGGCACCCCGTTGTTCTTTGATGCCTGCACGCCCAGAGCAGTGAGGGCAGTGGGAGGGGGGACAGCGAGGTGCTCGCGATGGAGCTGCCGCAGCTCTTCCATTTTAATAATAGATTACCATTAGTATCCACCCGATATAACGCGTGCCTCATTATTGCTTACTCAGAATAATTTCTCCTTATAGAACCTTGGAACTTTATTTGCTGAGCATCAAATATGCAGCAATGCATGAATAGTTTTAAGACTCGATCCCCTCAACTCATACACTGTGCTTTTTTTGTATTATTTTTTTCCCCCCGAACCATGATTGAAGTCAAATTAACATATTTACCTCCAGAGCTCGTTAAAAAATTCAGGAGGTGGTTCAGAATCGTCTCCCATTGCTGGGTCTGATGCTGGGCTCAACAGAGCCATGCAGACCTTTGACTCTCAGCCCTGCACCCTGCTTCCTCCCCAGCGCTCAGCAACAGATGGGAGCGGTGTTGCTGCCGCCGCGCTCCCCAAAGGAAGCACTTTGTTTTATTTTATTGGCTTTTTAGGATGGGGGAAAGGGAGAGGCAGGGAGAGGGAATGAGTTATAATAAATAACACGGAGCTCTGGTTGCTGTTTCAGTCTGCAATAAGGAAAGGTGTTGCAGCGCGTTGCTGCCAATGGGTGCAGGCTGTGCGGTGCTGTTGTCACGGTGCTTTGCCTTGGTGCGTGCAGGTGATGGCTGTTTCCTATAGTGAATCACAAACCTTATTTTTTCTTATATTTTTCTTGTATTTTGACATTTCCCTTGGGGAAAAAAAAAACAAAACAAAACAAAAAAAACACCCTATGTGTGAATGCAGATGTTTGAAACCAAACCGAGCTTGCTGCTTTATTGCTCAGAGGCTTCTTTCTTCTTCCCAGCCCAGGAGCTGTCCTGTCCCGTGCTGTGATTTATTTCTGAGGCAGCAGGGTCTCACTACTGCCAAACTGCAGTAATCCCAGTTTTCAGTGCTCCAGGTCCATGGAGCCGTGCGCTCTGCCCATGGAGCGGCCTTGGCAATGTTAGAGCCGTGGATAGGAGATGCTGCAGCAAATCTCCCTGCTCCTCAGTGAGGAAGTGATTGCAGCAGATGTTGTTCCCTGAGCAATGGGTTAATACTTGGTGGTTAGCATGGTGTAGCAAAAAAAAACCCAAGAACTTATTTGTTTGAGGTTTCTGGCTAATTGCCTCGCAAGTATTGCAGAGCATTGCAGCAAATTTCCTGGATTTTGCAATTGGGTTGGTTCTGGTCTGACTGGTCAGAAAGATTTAAAAAATGGAGAAAGAAATGGGGGGGGGGGGGGGGGGGAAAAAGGAAAAAATAGAGAGAAATCGCTCACCTCATTGCTGCAAAAAGCAGAAGGTGCCAAGTGCTCAGCTGCGTGGTGAGGCAGGGAGCAAGGCCAGAGGGGTCAGCCCAGGCCTGGGGCTCCATCCGAGGTGCAGCACCAGGCACCAGTGCACACGTTTGGCTTCCTGATCGCAGCTCTTCAGTATTTTCCCAGGCAGGAAAAAAAACATTTGCTTTTCATGCAAAACATATAAATCTTGGAAAAGTTCCCGAAGTCGCGTGTTTAGCTGCTCAGTTCGGGGTGTCTGCGGAGGGAGAGTGTTTATTCCCATGAATTGATTTTATTTTTCTCTTTAAAAGGAGGCTGAATTTTTGCGAGGGGGACGTTTCCAGTGCTGAGCGTGACCAAGAGCAAAGAGAGGGGCAGGTTTAGAAGGGACAGCTTCACCTTGCCATAGACATTCTTCTGCTTAGATCCAGAGAGTCATTTGTGTTGGAAGGGACCCTTAAAGACCGTCTGGACCCACTCCCTGCAGTGCACAGGGACACCCGCAGATCCACCAAGTGCTCAGAGCCCCATCCCCTGACCTCAGGTGTCTGCAGGGATGGGGAATCATCACCTCTCTGGGCACCCCGTGCCAGTGCTTGTGTTAGGAGTTGTATTGAAACCTGCCTGGTTGCTGGTTTCTCTTTTAATCTCCTGTGTTGTTTGTTTGCTTGTTACACCTGTGCTTCGCTCCAGCTGAAGTCCCTCCCTGGGGCCACCACAAATCTGACTGCCTCTGTCCCAACCCCAGGCTGGGAAACTTGCTTATTGCTTCTTGCCTCACTGCTGCCTGCTGAAGGCATGGGCAGCGCCTTTGCCATAGCAGTTCTGTTTGTGTGCATGGGAGGGGGATAAGGAGAGGCAAGGAGGGACCCCCAGCCCCAACAGCACCACCCTGCAGCACTGGGACTGCCTGCAGAAGGATCCCTTCCTTGTGTCTGCATTGCTCCTTCTGCTCACCTTATGGGAGACCCTAAGATAACTGCAGCATTACACATATACACGCATACAGGGCATAGGATTTTGTTGTTTTTTTTTTGCATAAGATGACTATTTTTCACATGCCCTTATATCCTAGAAACCACAAATCTGACCATCTCCCATTCTCCCACGAGCACCTTTCCTGCTCAGCCCTGAGCTTCTCCTGCATCCCAAAGGCAGGATGCGATGGATGCTGGCAGAGGGGACCTGGGGCGTCCCGGTGGCACTGTCCCTGTGCCCCATGCCCACACCTGTCCCCGTGCCCTGACCCAGTGCCATCTTTCCTTGGTGCACTCCATGCAGGGACAGGACAGGGGGAGCAGCAGGGGGAAGTTTAGTGCTGCTGTCATGTAATCCCGCCGTGAATCAAAGCAACTTTTTACAAAACAAGATTCTCTCGCTGTTGCAAAAGAGCTTTGGGGAAATCTGGTTTTTGTGGTTAAGGATCTTAGTCTGATGCACAAGGAAAATTATGTGTAGCTTTTATTTGGCCCAAAGGATTCTTACAACATTATCCGTATTTCCTTTAATTTGTGGGATTTCTAGTAAATGGGCTTAAAAATAGGTCCGGGCAAAATGCCAGGGTACATATGAACAGCAAAAGGAAAGCTCTGCACGCTGAGCAGCTCACTTTCACTTCTCTCTCAATGCCAGCTGCATTAACTGGGAAAAGGGAGTAAACGCTCACCTTTTGGGGTTAAACGTAATTACCTCTCTGGAATTCTTTGGAGGTAGATAGCACAGAAAAGATGCACTCGCTGGGTAATGGAACACACGCAGTGTTTGTGTTGAGCTGGCAGTACGGCAGCAGGGGGGAGCAGGGCTGCTTGCTGGGCTGGCAGAGGGCTCAGAGCCCTCCAGCAGTGGGATGGTGGTGCAGGGCAGGGGTGGGGAGGAGCACAGCAGCGCTGTATGCATGCAGTGTGTGGTTCTGGGAGCCGGGAAGGTGTGAATGGGATGGGCCCATAGGCAGCGGCGTGGGAATCACCTCCAGCATCTCCACTGTGCACGGAGCTGGGTGTGCTGGGGAAGTCCCAGCTGGGCACTGTGACAGCTGAGCCCATCCTTCAGGTTCACCCCTTCGTGGTTCAGGTTCCCCAGGGAGCTGCTTTTGTATTGCAAAGCCTGCAGTTGAGCACACGGCTGCGGTGCCGGTGCAGGTTTGGCTGCAGGATGCTGGAGGGGACCCTGCTCCTAGAATAGGGTCGTCCAGCTGCACCTGCTTAGAAAGCTTTTTGGATATTCTTTTTTAAAAAAATAATTGCTTTGGGGTTTTTTATTCTTTTTTTTAAATGTTTTAATGGAGAGGCAGCAAATTTAATATCTTCTGTCTTGGCTGTGTTGTGATTTACATTTGATTTTAGGCGTAATTAGAAATGCAAGTGGAGCGCTTTGTGTTTTACCTCTGCTTCAACTATTTATGGCATGATATGCAAATGGAGCAAGCTATGAATATTAAAGATCAGAGCATGTTACAAAGTACCCCTGCCTTGAAGGAGTTGGGCACGGGCGCAGGCTGTGTTCCCCTCTCTGTAGGTCAGTGCACGCCGCCTGCTGCAGTGCCATCACCGACCTTTCAAGGTGCTCTGCAGCACCAGGAGGGAATCTTCAATGTGTCTCACGTGCCAAAATGGAGCGGCTTCCTGTGGCTGCGAGCCCGAGGGAAGGGATCTTGCTGTTCTCACCGCTCAGACCTATTTACATAGCATTATTTTGGGTTTGTTGACACATCTGAAGTCACGTTGGAGAGCGGTCTTATGTTCTGGGCAGCCTGGGGCTGGGCAATGGGGCTGTGTGGCTTCAGATGGGGCTGCGTGTGCAGCGGGGGTGCAGGGGATGGGCTGTGGGATGCAGTGTGTTGTGTACAGGGAGCAGGGAATGCCCCGAGGAGCAGCCTGCTTCTTGCCTCCGAGGGATTTAAATTACAAATTTTGACAGAGAAGATTGTCAGCAGTATTCAAAACAGAGCAGGAATTCTTTTGAAATGCCGTCGAGCTGCGCTGCAGCAGTTGGGAAGTTTGGCACGTGAGAATTTGGCCCAGGAGCTGCTGCCAGGGCTTTTTGTCCTTTTAAAACTCAGTTCATCTGTATGCAGCGCCCTGCACTGCCCAGCAC
The DNA here is from genome assembly GCA_035772895.1 of Perdix hodgsoniae. Lineage (NCBI taxonomy): Eukaryota > Metazoa > Chordata > Aves > Galliformes > Phasianidae > Perdix > Perdix hodgsoniae. The sequence continues at coordinate 2,334,962 of JAPSGF010000020.1, read as the reverse complement.
AGCACTGGGCTCAGCATGTGAGGCTGCTGGCCTGTGGGGCCGGGGGTCCTCTTCCTGTAACAGCCACAGATAGCTTTGTGCTTGTGTGTTAAAGAAAAGAAGGATTTGTTGGTGCTTGTGGCCACGCATAGGAAAACCAACCATCAAACCAAACAGGGATTTGGAATCGACTTGTGATCGGCTGGATTATTTATCCGTAATCATTAATTGTACATCCTGTTGATGGGCTGATGTGTGCTCGTTGGCATTAGGCTCGGTTCCATCTGCAGCATCACATGAACATGAGCCAGCAGTGTGGCAGGGTGGCCGAGGAGCCAGCAGCATCCCGGCTCGTGTCTGAAGAAGTGCAGACAGCAGGAGGTCATCACTGCTGTGCACCTGCAGTGCTGTGCAGAGTGCTGGGCCCCTCGCTGCCAGAAACACACTGGGGCCCCAGATGTGTCCAGAGATGAGCAGGGGCTGTGATGGGTCGGAGCACAGCGCTGTGAGGAGTGGCTGAAGGATCTGGGCTGGGTCAGTGTGGAGGAGAGGGGTCAGGGGTGACCTCATCTATCCTACAGCTCCTGGAAGGAGGTCGTGGTGAGTTGGGGCCGCCCTCTGCTCCCAGGTGACAGCGATGGGACGAGAGGCGATGGCCCATGGTGTGCCAGGGGAGGGTCGGGTTGGGTGTCGGGGAGCTGTGCTCCTCAGAAGGAATGGTCAGCACTGGCATAGGCTGACCTGGGGGTGGTGAGGTGGGTTGGGAGTGGGCTTGGGGGTCCGCGGGGGATTTTCTGAGCTCAGTGACTCTGTGATTCTGTGGAAGGCTGGCGTTGGCTCTGCTCTGCAAACTCAGTGTGTCTGCTTAGGGGCTGTGGGTGCACGCAGTGCTGTGGGGCTGCAGTGGGGCGAGGGGCTGGGGCCGCCCTTCAGGCACCTCCAGCCCCGCAGAGTGCACCTTCCTTATCTGCAAGCTTATCTTTCCATTAAGGATCAAGCTCAGATGCAATTGTAGCTTCACTTTAGAGAGCACTAAAAGTTTAATGTAGAAACATTTTCCTTCGCCAGAACTTTTTGCCAGCATAATTCCCTGGTGCTAAAACCCCTCCAGAAGCGCAGCGCTCCGGAGCTGCAGGGATGCGCTGCCCTCGAAGGGTTAATGACATCATCCCGACTGCTTTTCCTTTTCAAAGCAAGGAGAAAAATCTGCAGGCGAAAGTCATTAATCGGAGGCAGAAATGGAAGCAAAGTTTCCCTCCCCTCTGCAGTTTGGTGCCGGTAGGCTATGCAGTAATTGCAAAGTAAAGCAATGGAATTATCGGCTCCTGTCCAAACGGAGCACGACTTTTTTTTTTTTTTTTTTACAACCTCCATTGCATCAGAACTCGGCAGTATTCCTGATGTCCTCATGTGTGTTAATGCTGACTCACAGACTAACTTGCACAAGAAAAAAAAAAAAACCAGCAGGCAGCAGCTCCACCATACTAGGTAATGAGCTCTCGCAAGGAGCGGCGCTGCTGTGCTGTAAGCTCTTCTAATTGACCTTTTAAGATATTTACCTTATTTTAAGGCTCTCCATTCCGGCGTGGCGTGGCGGCAGGGCTGAGCCGTGCATGTGAGGTGCTGCCGCTCGGCTGTCGTGTGCGAGGAGAATGCGATTCAGCATGACACTTGTCTTTCTGCTGCGTTACTGCGGGCTGCCTTGGGATGGATGCAGGAGGCGCGTGCTGCAGCGGTGGCGGAGGGGCTCCGGGTGCTTTCTGCTGCTCCTCGGGGTCACCAGGCTGCTTTGTTAGGTTGGAGCAGCCCCGGATTCTGCAGGATAGTTTGATTTCCCCATCCCTGCCTTTCCTTTATCCCTTTCCCTGTAGCAAGCTGAAAAAAAAAAAACCAAAAAAAAGAGAAAAATAATAATAATAACAATAATAATTCCTTGTTGCCTTTTCTATTCTTGCATGTCGTTGCTTGAGAGCAACGATGGCAAAAAAAGAAAAAGAAAACAAAACAACCAAAGGAACGGACGATGCCGGCGGTGGCACAACGAGGTGGGAGCTGCCCGGAGCGGTGACCCGGCGCTGCCGCTCACCTTGCAGCAGCACGGAGCTGCGGGCACTGGGAGCTGCGTGCCGCCGCTGACACCAGCGCTGCTCTGCCCCTCGCCGCTCCGCTTCCCGTGCTGCCTCCAGCCTGCTCTGTGCGCGACGCTCCTCGCCGAGCTGTGCCTTTTGCCTCGCCAAGCCGGGAGCCGCTCGCCGCTGCAGAGGTTGGGGCTCAGCGCTGCTCCCCGCTCGCTGCTCTCACTGCAGGGCTGTGATTGCGGTGCTGCAGCGCGGCTGCTCCCCACCCGGCCCTTGGCTGGCAGCCCCTGCCCAGCCAGGCACTTTCCCTGTCCCGTTCCCTTCCCATCCTGTCGTTACAAGGGGGGGACGCAGCCCCAGCCCTGCAGCTGCAGCCAGGCTGGCGCTGAGCATCTCCATGGGGAATCCTGGTGCTACAGCACCTCCCAGCTCCAGCCCCACAGCCTGAAGCCCAAGGATGGGATATTTTTTTAATTACTTTTTTTAAAAAAAAATATTTTTTTTTATTTTCCCTCCCTCTTCACCTCTGCAGAAGAAAAGAGGGGGTTCCTGTTACTGCCGGGCCCCCAGGGGCACAGCTTCTCCGCTCTGTTGTGCCACAAGTGCCATGTGGCCTATGGGGACATAGGGCAGGGACCCTCTGTAGGGCTCTTCTGCCTTTTGCAGGCTCTTTGAGCTTTTTTTATTGGTGGTGGTGGTGAAATCTCCAGATCTCATTGTAGGCTGGCTAAGGAAAAGACGATTTAAATGAATTATCTAATTATTTCTGATTACTCCCATGGGAGCTCTGATGCTGGCATCATATTCCCGATCGATGCCTTTCTCTTTGCCATTGGCTCACCCTGACCTCTCAGGCCTTAGAGAAGAGAAATTCTTCAGGACCTGAGTGATCCTGCACAGAACCCGAGAGCTCACAGCACTGCACCGTGCGGCAGCTGAAATGTTGATGAGCTCCTTGTGACAAAGGCTGTGACTTCACAGGACCACGCGGAGACGTACCGTTTCTCCTGGCCTGTGTCAGAGCTCAGATAAGAGGCTTCCATTGGAAAACATACCTTGCATAATTCTTAAATGCTCAGGGGGTGTTTGGATTGAATTGGGTTTTGCCCAAGGTTTCGCGTTGGCTTGTTGTTTGTGGTGCTCCCAGTCAATTTGGTGCTGTTTTGCCCCCCAAAAAAGGAGGAAAAAAAAAGGAAAAGAGGAGTTTTTGAAGTTAGACATTATCACTCGTCTTGCATCCGCCTCCTGGTTGTGGTGCTGACTTGTGGCTGTTGGTGGTAGGGATGGGAGGTCTGATGGGGAAAAGGCTCTGCTCAGCTTTGGGACTGCCTTGGCCCCTTTGTTTGGCTACCAGTAGTCCTGCCATAGGGAGGTGATGGAAAAGAGGAGGAAACAAAACAGCAGCCCTGGGCTCCTCTCGGAGTCATTTGGGCTTTCAAAAGCTCACTGGGATTTGCCTGTGTTCTTGGGTAGCATATCCAGAAACCGGCTCGGCTTTGGTGACTTTTTGAGACGTGGTTGTTTGTAGAGCAAATTCTAAGCAATATGAACAATTCCTGTCTATTCTACCAGTTCTGACCCCGCTGTTGCCAAGAGTGGAACTTAACACCCCATGCAGACACTGGGGCAGAACTTAATGCACCAAATAGGCACCAGGGCAGGAGAAGTGGAGTCGTGTGCCCCAAAATGGGGAGGGGTTGAGCAGGAGCTCTGCAGCCCGTGGCCATTCTCCCCACCCCATCCTTGGCCAAGAGTGGCCGTGGCCCTTCCTCTCCTAATTCTTCCCTGCCCCGCGACCATCTGAGCAGGGCCATGGAAACAAATCCTAGGGCAGTAATCGAAATAAAAACGCTCTGGGTAGAGAGATAAGTAAGCAAAGTAAGGCCCCACCCTCTTTCCCAGAAAATAGCACCAAACATGCTCAATAAACGCGAAGGTAATTTAAAATCTGAATCCAGGAGACAATGTGACTAGGATTTCATTACTTAAGCAAATGGATTTGCTTTTAGTGGATTCAGCCACAGACTGAAAGAAGCTTTCCCCAAGGGGTAAACATTTTTCCTGCATTTGAAAGGCTTTCTTGTATGTTGTGGGAGGGGGGGGGTGGGTGGGAGGGAGGTGGATCATGCCTGTGTCTGCCCGCAGAGCACCTTTATTTCAGGCTGTCCTGGGCACCCCCTGCGTGTCCCTTTGGGGTGGTGGCACTGGGGTGGTGTGGGGTGCTTGGGTGCAGGGCTGCTGGGACTCGGTGTGGGATAATGGGCTCGGGGTGCTGCCGTGTGGGGTATTGGGCTGCAGGATGCTGGGGCTCGGTGCAGGGATGCTGGGGTGTGGGGTGCCGGGGGCACAGAGTGGGGATGCTGGGATGTGGGATGCTGGGGTGCAGGTTGCTGTGGCTCAGTGTGGGGATGCTGGCTGCAGGATGCTGGGCTCAGAGTAGAGATGCTGGAGTGCAGATTGCTGTGGTTCAGTGTGGGGCTGAGTGTGGGGATGCTGGGGTACTGGATATAGGGATGCAGGATGCCGGGCTCAGTGTGGGGATGCTGGCTGTGGGATGCTGGGCTCACCGCCCCTTCCCCAGCCCGAGGAGTCACCAGCAGCAGTGCCAGCGCTGCAGACTGTTTGGAATAGTTTAAATGCTTTGACACTCTGGATGTACTAGATGGCAGGGGAGGCAGTTTACAGCGTAATTCATATGCAAAACTGCACTATAAATTTAAAACCTGTCTCAGTTGCCGTGGCACCACTAAGCATTTCATCAGCATACAGTACAGTATTTCTGCCATCTTTGTTTGCATTGCAGTGACTCATCAAAAGTCTGTCTTGTACCAACACTGAGAGCATTCCTCTGGCACTGATATTTCTCTGTTTTTAAAGCTTCGGTTTGAAACTGGCATTTACTTCAGGTCCCTAATCAAAGGGCTCTATTCATCGCAGAGAGCAGCCTGAATGTTAATCTGCATCCGGCCTATTCATTTAGATGCTATGCACTGCCGTGGAGATTTGACTTGGTAAGAGCTTGAGCTCCAGCAGATAGAAGCGAAGGGCTCCGCGCTGCTTTCCTCCCCCGAGCGCTCGGCGTCCCCCGCACAGTGCGGGGTGAGAGGAGGGCAGGGGACCCCCGGACACGGCTGGAAGGTACGTGCCCTGCTGGCGGGGGGGCGCCAACTTCCTCGCTCGGAAGGGTTTTATTGAACCGTGCAGATAGAATGAAACTGGCTCCGAGCGTTCCCTTTTCTTCCTGTTACCCCGTGGCCTTGCGGATAGGACTTTTGTTGGTTGATTTTTTTTTTTGGTTTTTTTTTTCCCCCCGGCACTGGGAACAGAGCAGCTCTTTGTGGGTTATTTTCTTTTCGGAGCAGATTTATTTATTTTTTTTTTCCCAGTCTTTCTCAGATTAACTTCAGTTTGGGTTTTTTTGGTGGTTGTTGTTTTTTGAAGTGATGTTCTCCGGGAGCTTTCAGTCCTCCTTAACCACAGTCTGTACTTAGCAGCATTGATGGCAACCGGGATTTTCAGTTGTGTTTTATCTGCCGGGCTGCTGCATGGAGCCCTGGGGGGGCGGGGGGGTCCTGGGCTCTGGCTGCGAGCTGCTGAATGCGCAGTGCTTTGCTTTGCCGGAGTTGTGGTGCACAGGAGGCACCGATGCTGACCATCTCAGCTTTGCGCACCGGCTCCACGCTTCCATCACGTTTATTGAGGATGTGGGCAGCCCCGAGGTACTGCAGGTGGGGGCTGCCCTGGGCCAGGTCAGACCCCCCACCCTGGGCTGTGCTGTGGGGTCTGCGCCCCGGCAGCACCCAGCGTGCCGCAGTGTGTGAGATAAGCAGCGTTTTGTTCGGGGCTCATTCTGTTGAGAAAGGGTTTAACTGTTGAAATGCTTCCTCTTTCTGGTGCAGGCAGTGAAGGTTGCTTTAGAAAGTGCTTTGAGATGGGAGCACTGACGGAATCCTGCCTTTATCTCGGGCAAAATGGCACTTTGTTTTCTAAATGTCTTTTCTATAGTTTCAGTGCAGCCGGCGGCGGTGGTGGTGGTGCTCCTTATATAACGCTGCCCAAGGTCTGCCTGCTCTCTGTGCGCTTTGCTGTGCTCTCTTCTCCCATTATGGGTCACATTTTGCTGTATAAAGTAAACCCCCGGGGGAATAAATCAGTGGGGTTTATTTAAACAGACCACAACTTTAAGGAAATGTTTGAGTTTTGGAACATCCCTCGCTATCCTCCGTGAGCGTTGTTTAAGAGCGTCGATAAGCGATTTTATAAGGCACTGCTTTGCTGCGTTGGCTCCAACCACGGCTTGGAGCCTTCGGCGCTACCGTGTGCCTCGGAGCTGTCTGAAAACACTGTTCCTCTCTCCCTGCCTTCTCCCTTTTTCAGATGTGCCCTACTTTGGATACCCCTGCATTGAATGCCTGAGGAGCTCCGGCGGATCCTGAGCCATGTCGCAGATGTTGCACATAGAGATTCCCAACTTTGGGAACACCGTGCTGGGCTGCCTGAACGAGCAGCGCCTGCTGGGGCTGTACTGCGATGTCTCCATCGTGGTGAAGGGCCAGGCCTTCAAGGCACACCGTGCCGTGCTGGCTGCCAGCAGCCTCTACTTCCGAGACTTGTTCAGCGGGAACAGCAAAAATGCCTTTGAGCTGCCGGGGACGGTGCCCCCCGCTTGCTTCCAGCAGATCCTCTCCTTTTGCTACACCGGCAAGCTCACCATGGCGGCCAGCGAGCAGCTGGTGGTGATGTACACGGCGGGCTTCCTGCAGATCCAGCACATCGTGGAGAAGGGGACAGACTTGATGTTCAAGGTGAGCTCGCCCCACTGTGACTCTCAGACCGCCATGATCGAAGACCCCTCCTCGGAGCCGCAGAGCCCCTGCAACCAGCTGCAGTCAGCCTCTGCACCCTACGTCATGTCACCCTCCATGCCCATCCCGCTCCTCACCCGGGTCAAGCACGAGAGCCTGGAGCTGCCGCCGGCCGCCGTGCCGGGCCTGCCTGCCAAGCGGCCCCTGGAGCCTGGCGCACGTGATGGCCCTGCAGGAGCAGGGCCTGCTGCCGGCCCGCTGAAGCTGTCGCGTGTCTCCTACTATGGGGTGCCCAACCTGGCCTCCCTCCTGCCCACCGTGCAGCAGGTGCAGTACTCGCAGGGGGAGCGCACCAGCCCAGGCGCCAGCAGCATCCCCACCACCGACAGCCCCACGTCCTACCACAACGAGGAGGATGAGGAGGACGACGAGGCGTACGACACCATGGTGGAGGAGCAGTACGGGCAGATGTACATCAAGTCCTCGGGAGGCTATTCTGGTAAGGAGCGCGCTCTGTCCTTTGGTTTTCTGCTCTCCGCGAGGCTTTGCTTGGTCCTTCTGCCCTGGGTTGGGGCTGGTTGGTGAGCTGGTGGCTCTGTGGCTCTGCTGGTTTGCAGACAGTCTGGTGCTGGGACATCCCGAGGGCAGTGGCCACCTCCAAGTGTGTCACGTGTCCTCCGGTGCCGTGGGTCACCTTCCGGGCTCTGTGAGGTGTGAGGCTCCTTCCCCTCATCCCAGCCTTTTGAAACATGCGGTACAACATGCTTGCATCCCTTCCTCCAAACGTCATTGTGTAAATCATCCCCATAGATGTTCGATGGGAAGGAGCACGGGAGGACCGCTATCCACCTCCCTGCACTGACATCACTCCTCTGCCAGGCCTGCCTGGTGCACTGGAGTCAAGCAGGGAAAAGCGCTTCGAGTCCCGCTGATACCGTTTTATTGCTGTATGGAAGCAACCACATCCATGACTCCTCGCAGTGGTGATGCTGTTCCACCGTCAGAAATGTTTACCTGCTGAAGGACCCTCTAACCTCTCTGCTGTGTCCCCGCTGCAGTGCCAGGGGTCAGGGACAGGCTCTGTGCATGCACAGGGCTGTGCCAGCCGCCTGCCCTCAAGTTGAGCTGGATTCAGGCTGTTTTCCTCCACGCCGGGTTTGTTTTCATTTTGTTTTGTGTTTTCTCACTGTAGAGCACGCAGCGAGTAATATGGGCTTGTCCTCAGCGCTGAGCGCTCGGTGCATTATTCTGCAGAGAAATGGGATTATAGCCTCGTGTGCCGTGTTTGCCTTTCGCCGTCATGGGGCCAGTGCATAGAGAGCAGCAGAACAAAACCCATCCTGCAGACTGCTGGGAGCCTGGGGCAGGGTGAATGCTGTGCCAAGCAGCTCTGAGCGATGCTCCAAGGCCTGGGAGCGTCCCTGGGCATCCCTTTGGTGTATGTGCAGCAGGGGGTCACAGTGGAGGGAGGCTGTGCTGCTTTCGGTGGGGGCTGTTAGGATGAAGCTGCGCCCCATGCAGGGCTGCGCTGCCCTCAATTTCTGCTAAAACCTCTCTTCCGCAGCCGCACGTTTCGAGGGAGTTTCCTGTTTTAATGAAGCCAGCTCTGGTGTCGGGCTTCCTGGAAAACGGGGCACACACAAAAAAAAGGAGATTTAAAAAAAAACAAAAAAAAAAACCTAAGCTATTCCATTATAGTCGGGACTTGTAGAGCTAACTGTGTTTTAATTACTCAGGATAAACCGTACCCTCAAAAGGTGCAGAATAATAAAACTGTAAGATGGAAGAGAGCGAGCCGGCTAATCCCGCTGCTGGCATGGAGCTCCCGCAGCCTCACAAAGGTTGGGGGGAGGGGGCAGTCTCTCCAAACAGATTGCCAGGGTTTCCAGGAGCCCCGTTTGGAAAAACAAAAACAAAGCGAAGGAGAGCGCGGCACATCGAGCCCCGGATTTCAGGCATTTCTTTTTTTTTCCTCCCCCCATTTTCCTGTGCTTTGCCCCTATCCTGCAGTGCTGGGTCGGCCCCGATGGCAGCATTGCCCAGATCTCAGGGCTGAGCCCCGAATTCGTGCTTGTTTGCCCACATCCAGCCCTATTCGACGTTCAGAAGCAATCCCAGCACCCAGGCTGTGAGATGTGCGCCGTGACCTTGGCAAAGGGCTTTGCTGGGAGGAGAGGAGCGGGACGCAGCCTTGCTTAGTGCTGAGAATCTGCAGTGTGAACCTGAGGAAAATCCCTGGGATGCGGGGAAGGAGCTGCAGAGGAGCAGGAGGACAGGTGCACACCTGGAGCACCGCGGTGGCAGCGCCGCAGCAAAGTGCCCGATTCCATCCATTGCTCCGGATGCGGAGCTGCTGAGGCTCAATGAGGTTCCTAACATCTGATCGGAGAAACGCTCAGCTCGAGGAGATGTTAAACAAAAGCCAAAGTATTTTTATCCCTAATTACAGCGCCGTGGGCCCGCGCTGAAGTGGGCTGCAGCAGGACGTGCAGATGCGTTGCTCTGCGCGCTGCTCCCGGCTCACTGCTTGCACCTGCAGCACGCTGATGCTGATGGGAAGCAGTGGGGTTGTGTGAGGTGAGGCTCCGACCCCTCTGCCTGTCTCTGCTTTTCTTTTTTTAAGGGGGGGGGGAGATCTGGATGCAGCCGAGCTCCAGGATGGCAAAAGGCTGCACTTGGAAGTTATGAAATCCCGCACTGACAGGAGCGCCTGTCATTAAAAATTCATCTAAAATAGCCATTATGGAAGAGTTGTGGTAATTAGCTGAGAGAATACTTTTCTCTCCTGGCCTCTGATTCCTGACAGTGAGGAAGGAGGGCACGGAGCAGCCCAGGATCTGCAGTGAGCAGCCCCGACCTGCTGCCATCCGCAGCCAGCAGGAGCGGTGCGAGCAGCGGGGCTGGGCAGGAGGATGTCACCTGCGAGGGATCAGGACGTCTTTTAGGACTGTAAGGCCTTAATTCCCCCTGGTTTTCCAGGGGGGCTATGTGTGCACACACCCCGTGCCCTGGGTCAGGCACTGCTGCCCTTTTTAGGCATTAAACTCCTGGCGGTTTCCCCCCCGTAAAGCACAGATGTTTAATTTTAGGCTGGCAGATGTTTCACTCCTGGCTGAGGTCTGCAGAGAGGCAAGATAGGGGTATTTATAAAGCAGTAATATTTTTCCTATACTAATTCCAGATTACCTCCCTGTATAAATAGGTCACAAATCAAATCTCTGCATTCCAGCACGTTGTTATACATGTCCCGTTTGTGCAATGTAAACCAGCACAGGCAGGGCTGTGCCGTGCCAGGGGATGCTGCGGTGGGGTGAGCCCGTGGCCTGCAGGATGTAAGCTAATGGGATAAAGCTGTTTGGAGAGGAACTTCTCAGGAGAGAAGGTGAAAATGATCCATGCGTTGGCACGGAGCAGATGGAGGTGATTTTGTAGCCGTGGGCTCGTGACTTGTGGCTTCCCATTGCAGCTCTGCGCCCGGGCGCTTCCCACTGCAGTGCTCTCTGCTGCATCCTCACAAGTTGCAGATGCAAAATGAAATCCGTGCCTGGCGTGCAGCTCTCTCTGCTTCCTCTGCAGTGCTTCCTGCTCCCCTGGCCGGGGTGGGCTCAGTCCAGGCAGAGCTGCCCCAAACAATGCCCGGCATTGTTCGCGTTGGAAGGAGCTGCTGCCCTCTGAAGATCCACATTAATTAGCAGCGAATACTGTCCTGTTCTTCCGAGCACAGTGGCCAAACAGAGTTGCTTTCTTTGAGAACATGGGAGCAAAGTGTCCCTTGTGCTCTGCATCTTTACATAACTGTTCTGTGCCGTGCCGGCCGTCTGCTGGGAGCAGTCCTGAACCTCCCAGGGCTTGTTGGTGGCACCGAGTTTGTGCTCGTGTTGGGTCGAGGCTGATCCCAAAAATGAGTTGTGCCCATGTGTGAGGAGGAGTTGGTAGACAGCAAGACAGATGTGACCCAAGTGTATTAGTGGGTCGCCCCAGGTTTGTTTTTCAATGGGAAATTAGTGTATGAGCAGTGGTAGAAGGGCGTCTGTCCCACCTGCTGCAGGGGGTGGCAGCTGCACTGCTTGCACAAAGACGTGGCCAGGCATTGCAGCAGGGGGACACGGCACGTGCAGAGCATTGCTAAGGGGTGGCTGGGGTCTACAAAGCTTGTCAGGCACAGGTGGCACGGTGAGCATCAGCTCTGTCCGCACCCCTGCCTGCCAGCTGCTGCTTCGGGGCTGTGTGGGAGCACAGAAAGCTGTGGGTGAATTTGGCTTTGGGTTTGTTTGTTCTCTGCTCGGCCAGCTGTGTGCTGCCCATTATTTTTGGGGTGCAGCAGAATTGTGGCAGTCCCTTCTGTTCCTGCCTTGCACGCCGAGCACAGCTCTGCCGTGATGGAGAAAGGTGCAAGCCTGGAAGCAGAAATGTGGTTGTTCTGCTGCTCTTGGTCCCAAATCATGCAGCAAAGTGCTGTTGCTGGGATGGGTGGTGCAGCCGGTCGGCTCTGGGCACTGCAGGGCTGCTTGGTGTGCCAGTGCCCTCTGAGTAGGTCTGCAGATGGGGCTGTTGTACGTGGAGAGGGGAAATGTGACTTCAGCAGGAGAAGCAGTTGGGGTACCGAAGGAGGTATTATGGAATGTGGGTGATCTGTTGCCTGTTTTGGAACCCACTGTTGGGTTGCCAGCCCACCCCGTGGATGCCAGGGGAAGCCATCTCCGCACCCACACCCCATTTGCAGGTGTGGAGCAGGTGTGGAGGGCTGCCTGCCCACACCAAGGACTCAGCTGGAGGCAGGCAGAGCACCGCTGGGTGCGGGAGCCTTCTGTGGCACCGAGCCTCTCTGCGGGCTGCGCCGCTTCCATCCGGGGCCTTCCTGGAGAAGTTGCCATGCACCCTCCTGGTGACACCTCCGTGCACAGCGTTAATCTTCTTCCCTTTTAATTTTTAAGTCGCACAAGAAAAGCCAGAGCAGATCCCGCTGGAGAACCGCTCCTGTGTCCTCATCCGCCGGGATCTGGTTGCTCTCCCCGCCAGCCTCATCAGCCAGATTGGTTACCGCTGCCACCCGAAGCTCTACTCCGAGGGGGACCCTGGGGAGAAGCTGGAGCTCGTCGCAGGTAATGAGGGGCAGCACCTCTTGGCTTGGGAACTGCTGGAAACCTCTGCTGCTGTCCTCTTCCTCTTGCGTTCTTCCTCTTGTGCTGCTGCGGGAGCCGCGCGTGCCCTTGCTTTGTCTTTCTGGATTATTCATCGCCAATCATCTTTATAAAAAAAAAAAAAAGAAAGAAAAAAAAGTTCTGAGTTTCCTTTAATTTGCTGATAGAAAAATGTGTCATTAACAGGATTTATTCAATTGAATTAATTTAGCATTTTAATTGAATTCTGCAGCTTGTGTTCTTCCTGATTGGTGTGAGCTGCGTGGCAATTGTATTTTGATTTAGATGCACAGATCTTTTTCTTTTTTTTTTTAATGTAAAAAAAAAAATAATAATTCATCAGACTGAAAGATTTATAAAGCAACGGAAGTGAAATTGGTGCTGGTGAGCAAGCTTTGAAAAACCCATCTAAAGATTTTGGGGGTGTTTCAAGCTGCCAGGTTGGGAGGAAGAGAAGGAATAGGATTTGCTTGGACCTTTTCCCCCATCTTTATTTTCAGAGTGGTTGGAAACGAGCAGTCAGTGGGACCTGGCTGCCCCCCAGTGCTGGGTTACGGCCCTGCTGGGTGCAGAACGGAGCCCTCGAGCTGCTGCCATGGGTCTGTATTGCTGAGACCATTGCATGGCCGCAGTGCCCAGACCTGATTCCAGCCCCACGAGCCCTGAACTGCTGCACTTTCCTCCATGCTGCAGTGCCCCATGACACAGCATGAGCTGCTTCCCCACACCAGGTCACTGCATCTGGGTGAGGTGACCCGTGCAGTGCCCTGCTGAAGGACGTGGCAGTCCCACTCTGCGCTCCTTCATCTGTGCCTGGTTGTCTCTGGGTCGGAGCAGGACTGTGGCTGCGCTTTGCAGAGGGGCTGGTAGCACTGGGCAGGTCTGTGCTGGCAGGCAGGAGCCGTAGTTACCTGGGATCAGGAATATTCATTTTGTGCCCATTTACATTTTGAGTGAGACTTCTTACAGACACGAAGCGGTGCGGGTTATTTCCACGCTGCAAGCTGGGGGCACCTCGGCTTCATTTACATTTTTCCATCTGGAAAAAGAGATGAATGTCTGTACCCAGCAGCAGCTGCCTGGGCTGTTTTCCCTCTGCTGAAGCAGAACTGCCCGTGGCAGCACTCAGCATTCCTTCCCTCTGCTGGTTCATCCCGTGCCATCGCACTGCAGCCCATGGATTGCTGCCCCGCATCCTTCAGCACGCGCCTCTGGGAACCCCCCCGAGCTTTTCCCTTTGTCTCAGGCTTTCCTGCCGCCGTGGATTCTGCAAACTTCAGCAGCTCTGTCTGTACAGCCTTAAGCTGGCCTTGCGACGGTGGCAGTAAATCCGATGGGCGGACGCAGCGTGCAGAGCTGCTGTGACATCCAGAGCAGCGCTCACACATTTCCAACTGCTTTTGTCCATGAAATCTGGGCTCTGGGCACTGTCCTTCAAACCTAGGAGGGATTCTGTTTCTCCAGTAGGTGTTTGTATATCTTGAGAGCAAAGGGTGTCCTTCTTTCTGTGCTAGATGGGGATTTTGCTCTCATTTTAGTTATGTTTTCTACTCTTTCACTGGAGGAAAGAAAAAGCCAGTCACTTTGGGCTTTTCTTCCTTCAGAGAGAGAACAAACAGTCCGGTTGTATGTACAGTACCACGTGTTCTGTGTGTCTGTGCAGGGTGGAAAAATAAAATGCTCTTGTTTGGCTCCTGCAGACCATCCTGCACAGACCGCCCATTGCCGGGCTCTCGCCCTGCCCTGCAGCACAGCACAGCCCATCCTCACCCCCAGTTCTCCCTCTCTTCCAGGCTCAGGTGTTTACATCACGCGGGGGCAGCTGATGAATTGCCACTTATGTGCTGGTGTCAAACACAAAGTCCTCCTGAGGCGTCTCCTGGCCACGTTCTTCGATCGGTACGTCCCGCTCCCCAAGGGACCCAAAGCATTTGCTGCTGTTCGAAGTGTGCCGGCAGATGATGTGTGAACGGGTCACCCTCTGGGTCCGCCACACTTCTCTGCCGTTTCCCAGCAATGCCTGAACCTGAACGATTTCCAGTTCCTTGCCTTACAACCTCCGATCTCGGTGCCCCTCCCTGCACTGAAGGCACCGTGTGCCCCAATGGGCCGTGGGTGCCCGGTGTGAAGGTCTTGCTTTGCCTCTCCTGCAGGAACACCCTTGCCAACAGCTGTGGAACCGGAATCCGCTCCTCCACAAGCGACCCCAGCAGGAAACCTCTGGACAGCAGAGTCCTGAACGCCGTGAAACGTAAGGAGAGGGGTTTGCTGCTGCTGGGGTGGAACTGCGTGCCGAGAGCAAAGCCAGAACCTTAGCAGGGAAGGCCGTCTGATGCTCCATGGGGGAAATGTTATGGTGAAATTAGGTGACAGGGAAATTGATTTTATAATGTCAGTTTTTTGGTCTGAATTTAATTTTTTGTTTGGCAGCATCTTAATAGGAAGCGTCATCGCTACTTGACTGTTTCGCTGTGTTTTAAAACGTCAATTTCGCAGTTAATTATGGGGTGCTCTAAGAAGGAAATCAAAATGATGGCTTTTGGCAGCACTCAGTGCTGGATACTGCTGGACTGGGTCTCGCTGCCCTGGCTTTCATGCCCTGAGCTGTCTCAGGCCAAGGCCTGGAGGGGTTCGGCTGCTGACCCTCAGCTGGGAGCTGCCTTTGGCACCGTGCAACCCATCCCACCTGCTCTTGGTGTATGGTGGAGAGGAAGGGTTCTGTCACCCCGCTGGAGTCTGTATGGCGTATTTCCTGACTGTAAATATCACACTGAGCTCTGCAGAGAGGGACGGAGCGGCAAACGTTCAGTACACAGAGACAGAAGCACTGCAGGGGCTGCTGCCTGGGTGCAGTGCTCCCACAGCTCTGGCCAGGCAGGCAGTGCCCCAGCTGAGCTTTGCTGTTGTGTATCAGGGCACCGGCTGATTTTTCAGGCGTTTCACAGGGAAATATCCAGTGCATGAGCTGTAGTTGGTCATTACTCATCGCAGGTTTTGCTCTGTAACGTCAGAGCTGTTGGTGGATCCTTTGGTGGTTGACTCCCCAGCTGGGCCTGGTGGTTGGGAACCCGCTGTCCCAGGGCTCGGTCCCTCTCCAGCCCCCTCCTCCAGCCCCCTCCCATGCCCCCATCTGCCCATCCCTCGGGCTGAGGAGTGCTGTTCTCTGTGTGGCTGACACCCATCCAAGCACTGGGCTGCACTGAGCCCTTCGCTGGGGCCTGGCGCTGCTGCCCGCCCTCCCTCAGTGCTGTGTATCCCTGTCTTTGCAGTGTATTGTCAGAATTTTGCCCCAAGCTTTAAGGAAAGCGAGATGAATGTCATAGCAGCTGATATGTGCACCAACGCCCGCCGGGTCCGCAAGCGTTGGCTCCCGAAGATCAAATCCATGCTGCCCGAGGGGATGGAGATGTACCGCACCGTGATGGGCTCCACCACAAACAGCGTCCCTCTGGATCCCGAATTCCAGCCCAGCTCCGCTCAGGTCTTTGAGCAGCAAATCTATGCAGAAAGGAGGAGCGATTCAGGAACTATAGTAGCATTGAGAACTAACACAGTGAGCGTCGATCTGAGCAATGGATCCAGCCAGTCCTTCGAACAGAGCGAGGATGCCGAGGGCGCCGGCTCTGTCATACAGGAGGCGGCTGCCACGGATGCCATGGCATCGGATACCCAAAGCACTCCCCAGCCTTTTGAGCAGGGCTCGGGCCCCTCCAGCCGGCCCGAAACTCCGGTGAGAAGACAGGATGGCACTTATGGAGGGACTTTATAGAGAGAGCAAACGTTTTGTGACCTATAAGGGATCTGTAATACTAAAGCTGCTTGCATGCATTACTAATACAAAACAAAAAATGTGATCAAGCCACTTACCTACTGAACTGCTACTGTTGCCTGAAAAAAATGTGATTTTTATTCTGCTTGTATTTAAAATTTATGAAGGAAATAATCGCATTCGTTATACTGTAAACGATAGGTCTGTGGCGACCTACTTAAAAAAAGAGAAAACTATCGGGCTCCTTTTTTTGATATTCCTGAGGTTAGTCTATGCGATTGTAGCTTTTTTTTTTCTTTTCTTTTTTCCCTTTTTTTCTTTTTATTTTTTCCTTTTTATTTTTTTTTTATTTTTATTTTTTTTTAAGAAGGGGAGGAGAAATGCTCGATACCCCCCCCCCCCCC
>JAPSGF010000020.1:2164672-2308713 GCA_035772895.1 Perdix hodgsoniae | reverse complement strand
TGGAGATGGGGATGGAGATGGAGATGGGGATGGAGATGGAGATGGGGCTCTGCCTATCACTGTTTCCATGCAGAGGGATGTGGTGATGGAGGGCTGCGTTGCGTTGGCAGCGCTCAGCAGCAGCCGTCGGAGGAGGTGGGGGAGGCACAGAGGGATTAAAGCTATTTAAAACACAGCCAGGTGTGCAAACAAGTTTATTCTATTGTAGCAGCGAGCGCATGAATCACGGGTGCTGCAGAAAGGTTACGGCGTTATTTAAGGCTGCCGGGGAGATGTGACATTTGGTGAATGCCTTTGCTGAGGATGTTCCCTCCATGGACTCCGTGAATATCCATTGGGACCTCAGAAAGCCATTGCCCTGCAGCCCCGTCCCGCTCCCAGCACCCGGCACCCAGCGGGGTTTTGGCATTTCAGTGCAGCAGCTGCCTGACAGCTGTTGGCTGTTGGTAATAGGAACACTGGAGTGGGGAGAAGCGCTGCTCCCCTCGCAGCCCGGCATCCCACAGCCCCTTCCTGCCCTCACACTGCAGCTGATGAGCGGCACAGCGGAGCACAGCTGCTGGTTTTTCCCTTTTCCCCACTGATGGTGCTGGAAGTGGTGCAGGAGAGGTGGCACTGGGATTCCTGGCTGCCAGCTGTTCACCATCAGCATCGGAGCTGCACCAAGCAGATCAGACCCAGCACAGCTGCGGGGAGCAGAGGAAAGCTCACGGGCAGGGCGGTGAGGCTGCATCCAGGATGAACTCTAACCCCAAAGCAGCAGCATCTCCTGGGGTCTCATGGGCACAGCCCGAGGCTGTGAGGAGTTTGGGAGGTCTGATAGAAGCGGTTCGTTGCAGGAGGGAAACGGTTATCGATGCAGAATGCTGTCCTCTCACTTCCCGGGCTGTTAGAGAGAAAAAGGACGGAGTGGAAGAGTTCTACACCTTTGCAAAACAGTGCTCAGGAAGGAAATGAGCAGCCAGGGCTTGTAATTGAGATGGATGAAAAGGCGTCCGGCTTCCCCCAAAGCGATTCAGGCAACGTACTTGAGGAGAATATGAAGTGCGCCGCTCTCTTAAGATCGCCACGCTGCAGCTAAATTATTAATGATGAGGAATGATTTCATATTTAATCTAAAGACTATTAATTACACTGCAGAAGAGCAACGCACCATCCTGAGAGCCCCTTCTCACCAGCTGAATAATTCAGCGCTGCCCCATATTTTACCTCCATGTCGAGGCGGGCAGCGGCGCGTTCCCATGCAGTGTGGAGGTGTTCA
Organism: Perdix hodgsoniae; assembly: GCA_035772895.1. Taxonomy (NCBI): domain Eukaryota; kingdom Metazoa; phylum Chordata; class Aves; order Galliformes; family Phasianidae; genus Perdix; species Perdix hodgsoniae. The sequence goes on along the minus strand of JAPSGF010000020.1, from coordinate 2,307,452 downwards.
GGGCTGGAGGGGGCATCCTATGGGGATAATGATGACAAGGACAGACTTCAGCCCCCCATCAAGGCAGTAGGGCTGTGGGGCTGGGGGGGGAGGCTGCCATGGGGCTGCATGGGCCGGGGTGCAGTTCTCCCATGCCCAGCATAGCCCCGCTCCGTGCAGATGCAGAAGACAGATGTTTATTTGTCCAGGATTATTTGCTGATCACTGTTACGGTGATCCAAGATGATCATTAAAAAGGGCAATGGGCTGTTTAATAATAATGCTCAGAGCACGCAGTGTGCCTCGCATTATGAGGATGTTTAAGCACAAGCCCAATTAAGTCCCTTGCATCCCTGCAGAATTACCCCAGTTGTGCAAACTATTAGCCAAACTCCAGGCTCCTCGCACTTGAAGGCAATCCTGGAGGCTGGCACTCTGCTAGAGACCCATTTCTACCCCGAAGCTAAATTAAAATCCTATTGCGCTGGCGCTGCTAATATTTCCTGCTCTTGTTTCCAACAACTAAATTGTGACATTCTGCCAAAGCCTGCCAGGAGCCCAGGAAAGGCTCTCCACGAGCTGCAAAGAAGCCACAGCCTGCCTCCCTGCACCCAGGTAACTGGTGGGGGGAAACAGAGGGAAGTAAAAGGTTGTTTAAGGAGGAGATGACTATTTGGTCACGGCTTAAAAGTTGGTACTTAGAAATTCCATGAATTTTAAAATAAAGACATTGTGAGATTTGAACTTTCTTCTGAACGCTCCAAACGGCGGTGCCTAATACCTTCCCTGGCCATTAAGGAGCTGAGCTGGAGAGCAGCAAGCACTAAGCACCACGCTGATAGAGCAGTTACACACAGTAATAGAATTGTGTTTGGAGAGGCTGCAAAGACAGGTATGGAGACCATACATAAACAAGGCCATTACCAGCCAGAGTAAGCGGTGATAGAATTTCATGAATATCCCCACAAAAAGCTTTGTATATTTATAACAACCCACAGAGTCGTTTGGAGCACAGTCAGGGGCCTTTCGGAGTGATTCGGGAGGTAAATTGTGCAGCAGGGCTGTGCTCCTCTGCACCAGGTATGGGAGATGTGGGCTGCTGCCACGGGGCAGTGCTGGGATAGGGCACGGCGATGGATGCTGCCTGGGGGCAGCCTTGGGGGCACCCAGAAGGAACAATTGCTGCCCTGTCTGCCCACTGATGTGGCTGAGGGGTGACAGACCGGCACTTCCACATCTCAGGAAACGAATATCCAGGATTGATCAACCTCAAAAAGCCAGGATGGGGCTTGGAATCCACACACCAGCCTGCCTCGGCATATTGACTGCTTTAATTTAAATAAATAGCTGCTTTAAACTTAGGAAAAACTTCTTGCTGCAACTTTTGCAAAGCCCGAGCACACGTGATCTCAGGCATGTAGCTCAAAGGCGAGCCTAATAAAATGCTAATTGCAATTCATAAATTATATTGGGATGCCTGGGACTATTGAAGATCCTGGATGAAGTGTAGTGTTCAATTTATCCTGTGCACGTTGCAGACAGTGCTGCCAGCCTCCTTCTTGTCCCCCTGTGTTGTTTTGTCATCTCTGTACTATCACCAATTCATCACAAAGGCAACTGAACTCTCCGATGTCCACCCACTGGGTGACTTTGTCTTCGCTACTCTATGACTTCTAAATTAAATTGTCAAAACACATTACTGAGAAAAATATTGCGAAGGGAAAGTTCTTTACCCTTTTATCCCATCTGAGGAGAGAATCAGTTTGACTTGAAGAAAACGTCGGCTTCATTATCCCTCCTGCTATCATATTTCTTCACTCAGCAGCGGCAGAGGAGAGTCAATAGGGAAGACTTGGATGACATGATGCAGCATCCCACAGGAGTTGTCTCAATAAATTCTGAGAGTGCCCAGAAATGCCGGTGGGGGGTACGGGGTGGGGGAGGGAAGAAGAGGGATAGATTTCACTCTCTTTATTCCTCCCTCTCTCAGACAATTTAGAAGAGATCACCGACCCGATGGAGGCTTCCCTGCTCCTCCCGCACCCGCTGGTCGGGGCGCAGCTCCTTGGGGTCCCTCCATCAGCAGCCATCTGCCCAAGAGGTGCTGAGCCCGGGGCACGTGGAGGAGCCCTCATGTGTGGGATCCCCCCAGAGGGCTGCCAGCGTTGGGGGGGCGGCCCCAAAACTGCTCCAATTCGCACCACAAGAGAACCCAGGCAGCACGGCCAGCTCCGTACCCTGCAGGGCTGGAGTGGTGCTCAGTGCTGTGCGAGAGTCTGGTGCTGGATGTGACGGCATCAAATCGCTCATCTGCAGGCATAAAACAAAGGAAGCCATCCCTCCGAGGTAAAGACACGTTAGTTTCCACCTTTTGCCATTCACACGCCGGTTTGGGGGCATAAAGTATCAGTCATAGGAAGCAAGTAACGCATTGTGAGCTCATTCTTCTGGCTTTAGACTACATTAACATAATAAACATATACTGTTTATTGATTCTACTGCGGTGCAAGCACAGGAGGCAATGCCCCACGTTTAAATGGGACGTTTTTAAACGCTCGCATTTCCTCGGCCGTTATGCATTAGCCATCAGTTCTCAAATTGCCTCGTATTTGCAATTTTATGGCTGCATTTCATCAAGCACACGGGAGCTGCATTCAAAGCATGAAAATAAAGCGCTGCACTCGCGTTAGGCTCTGATGCAGGAGGTGGCTGCCCAGCAGAAATCTTTCTTTTGCTGTTTTGTTTTATTTTTTATATATATATATATTTCTGCAGCAGTTTCGATTCCATCTGCAGATCCGAGCTCGGGGCTGAACTCAACCTGAGTGGAAATCAGTGCTGGCGCACGTGCTGACAGCACCCAGCAGCGCCGGGGTCACCGGTTCGGTGTTCAGCCTTGCACCCAACCCGACTTTCACCCCCTCTGACCCAGCCCAGACCCCTCAGCCGCTCCCCACAGCGCTGCGCTCCGGCCCATCGCAACTCGTGGCCGCGCTCCCCCCCCTCCCCCGCGTTGCTCCTCAGCGCCCAGCCGCACGCGGCGCTCTCAGACGGCGGCCGCCCGGCGCCACCTGCCGACGGAACGCGGAACCGCGCCAGGCGCCGCCGGCAGGGGGCGCCGTAGCGGGCGGACTGCAGCTCCCGGCGTGCAGCGCGGCGGCGGGTGCGGGAGGAAGGAGTGGGGGGGAGGGAGGAGGGGTGAGGGCGCTGCGGCTCTTTCAGCCCCGCCCCCCCAGCGCGGCTTTCACTTCCGCCGCCGAAAACTCCAACTCCCAGCAGGCACCGCGCCGCCGCGCCCTTCCGCTTCCTGCCGCCCCGGTGCGCCCCCGTCCCCTCAGCGCAGCGCCGGGCCCAGCGGTGCCGGTTCGTCGCGGCTCCTCCGGGGCTCTCGGCCTCCCGGGGTCACCTTCATGGGCCGGCGGTAGCGCGGCGGGGCGGGGAGGAGCGGGGCCGGCGGCGATGTTCGTGCAGGAGGAGAAGATCTTCGCGGGGAAGGTGCTGCGGCTGCAGGTGTGCACCATGGAGGGCGCCGAGTGGCTGGAGGAGGTGGCCGAGGACACCACGGTGGAGAAGCTGAAGGAGCGCTGCCTGAAGCACGTAAGGAAGCGCTGCCCGCCGCCCCGCGCCGCGGGTCGGGCCGAAATCCGTGCGAAAATCACGGCCTGGGAGCGGCGGGCGGAGCCTGAGATGTGCGGGGTCACGGGGACGGCATGCGGGACGGCGGGGAGGAGAGAAGGGAGAGAGAAAGGGGGGGGGGGGGGGAGAGAAAACAGAGAGAAAAGCGGCTGCCGGGGGCCAGGCGACAGAAAGCGGAGCCCGGTTTGTCTGTTGGCGTTGGGGAACGAGCAGAAAACGCGGAGCGGTGGGGAGGGTTTCCCCTTTTGGGAGAAGCGCCCGCAGCCGCAGGGCTGTTTGCGTGCCTTTGGGTGCTCGCAGCAGTGCGGTGCCCGTGGATGTGCCGAAGGGGAGGCGGGTGCCGGCTGTCTGCGAGGGAAAACGCTGAAGTCTGTAAGAGCTGGGCTGGAAGATGCGCGGTTAGCCCGCTGCCGTTCGTGTCTGTGGGTGTTAAAGGTGGAAACGAGCGGTTACAGAACTGCTGGGCTGAATTTCGAACTCTGTGTGAAGTCGTTGCTGATGCCAACGTCGGCTCTGCCTTCCTGGAATCAGCCGCAGGTCGGGCAGTTTGGGTCACAAACTGCAGCTGGGAGTCGGGCAGCTTTTGGCTTGGAAAGCAAAGGGCCTCCAGACGAGCAATTTGTATCACTTGCTTTTAGTGTGGCTTTTGCCTTTGGAGGGTTACAAAAATGTTCTTAGTAAAGCGAAGTACCAACGTGAGAAGCTGCAGCAAGCAGCAATCTGAGCGCTGTGTGAAGGCTGGGGTTGGCTGTCAGTGTGGCCCGCAGCCCTGTTGCCCTCTGCTTTGTGCCTTCTGGTTGTTTGCTTCCAGCTGGAAGCCCTGGAATCTACAGCTTGCAGTGCACACTGCTCCTCTAGAGCCTTGGTCTCTGTGAGTGCTTCTTGATCTGGGGACGAGAACGGCTGCAAATGGGTTTGCTTTATTTGGGGGAGGTGTGATCCTTTCTGAGGCAAAATGAAGATGCAGTGCTCCCCACGTTGTGACATTTCTGAAGGAAGTGCTCCTGTATTGTCCCTGTTCAGTGCAGCTGAAGGATTCGACAAAGACGTGGGGTGGGGTAATGATTACATGCATATGTGCAGAGCTGAAAAGCCTTTAATTATCAGGAAACATAATTGAATAGATGCTTGCATTGCAGTGCAAGTCAGAGTGGAAGACAATTGATAACTTGGCAAGATGTTTGATTTCATTCTCCTGGCTGCTTTGTGCTAATGGTATGGATTTGCATAACCATTATGGGTAATATATAGTTTTATGGAGGGGATAAATAGAAATGGAAAAATCATGACTCCTGATCACGGGTGCATTGCCATGAATCTTGATAGCACCTTGAGGTAATTTATGCAGCCATCTCTCCTCAGATGCTGATTAGTGTGTTCTCTGAAGTCCTTGAAACCGCTCTTTCAGGAGGTGAAGGGAGGGTAATATCCATTAGAATGCCTGGTTTTGGGTTGGGAAGGTGGGTGGGTGCTGTCCCTGCAGTGTTTGGGTGCTTAGTGATCTCTCTAGTGTCACTTGCAATGCATTTTTTTCTCTCTTAACTGATGAGAGGGTTGGGTGGCTCGGGTTTGTTTTTCCTTTTTGCTGTATCTGTTGACCTGTAACAATGTAGTGGTGGTCCTATGCCAGGAAGCTGCTGCCTTCAGTAACACTGTCCAGGCTGGGAGTAAACACCTGACAGTGTTGTTTTCTTTCCTAGTTATTTCTGTATGCAGATTTCACAACCTGTTCTCGTGGAGCAGAGCCTTTCCCCTGTGCCAGGCTGAGGTCGCTGTGCAGTGCAGCTGGCAGGATGGAGCCCCACGCTCCCCTGTGGCTTCCTTAAAAATCCACTGTTTGTTTCAGAGCCAGAATTGAGAAAGCTCAGTTTAACCATGGCAGCCCGAGCGTAACTTAGGTGTGTGTTTTCATGATCTGTAATTCCTGTGCCCAAAGCTGACGCTTCAAGCTCTGCTTTGGCTGAAGGTGCTGTGGGAAGTTGTGGTTCTAACACTTCAGCTGGAGGAGAGCTGTAAGAACTGCTCCTTGTTGAGGCTTGGTAGTATTTCTGGTAGAAATTGTGGCCGTGCACTTGAGGTGCACAAATGTGATCTGTGTGAGGTTTTAATGCTCCTGTGCTTCTGTTCTCCTTTCTTTTAAGCTGTCTCAGTGGTTTTCATGTGGGTTTTAAGGTGTGTTAAAGATTGTCCTGGGAACGGAGGGGTGAGGTGCTGTCAGAGCACAAGGATATGGGAGGTTCCTGCCCCTCTGTATGGTTTGCATGCTTGGAGGGATGCAGATAGTTTAAGCCACCCAAGCTTAGTCATACGGGGTGGCAGTACTGTGCTCTGTTTGTTTGTTTTAAGCATCATAAATAAATAAAAATGTTAAAATAAACAGCAAGCTTTGTGGTTTGTCTGGATTCTGAGCTCTGCAAATAGCATTTAGCATCACCAGGGCTTGTAAGATCAGCAGTTGCTCAAGCACCTGCAAAAATAGGTTCCTCACCTGTGCTGTAGAGCAACCTGCTGTGAATTCCTGTGTTAAAGGGAAATGCAAATATTTATGCTGGAAGCAAAGCCATAAGACAGCAGATCCTCTCCTTGTGATCCTTCTTTATGAAAAGATGCAGGAGAGCCCATCTTCCAGCATGCTGCAGCTCTGCGTGGTGCCCGCAGGTGAGTCCTGGTGCCACAACCACCTCCTTCTGAGCAGGGAATTCTCTTCCCGTGGGTCAGCAGCGCTCTGCTCTCTGGGCAGGACGTTGTTTTCAGCCAGACTTCAAAGCTTTGCCCGTGATACAAGAATGCTGGGTGTTGTCGGGTGCTCTCAGGAAGCAGGACGGTGCAGCGAGGTCTGATCACCCCAGGTGCCCATTCCAGGTGGTTTGCTGAGAGCTCGCACAGGCACTGCTGTGAAGTTGGCCTTCCTGTGTTTCCAGGGCGTGTTAAAATAGGCAAAGATATGCTGGGTATTTCACAGAGCATTCCCTGTGACGGAGGTGCTGTTTACATCTGCCTTGCTGTTCTGCACGGTTGTCAAGCAGTGATCAGAGAAATGGGAAATGAGAGCAGGTGATCGCAGGACTTTTTCTTTTAGAACAGCTTTAATGTGAATTCATAGGCTTTAAGTGACTGTAGTCTTTCGCTTAGCTGTTGGTGTCGTCAGTAAATATTATGACTGCATACAGCTTGGTGTGCCAGGTAGGAGGCAGCTGTTGGGTACATGCAACGTCCTTTGCTCCCCCCTTGTGGGTGTTCCCAGCTCCCACTTCCTCCTTTTTGGGCTCTGACTCTAAGGATCCTTAAAAATAGTATTTTGAGCTTGTTTGGAGAGATGTCCAGCTGATGTACTCTGAGGTATAACCTATCAGATCAATTAGAGGAGCTCCTCCCAGTCACTTGTAAGCTTTAATGCATTGTTTGGCTTTTGTTCAGCAGTTAATATGCTGAAGGATTAGTAAGAAACTACTGTTAGGCAAAGCAGGCAAAGCAGGACTCAAATGCTCTCACCTTAATCCTGCTGATGCATCAGAGCAGCGCGGAAGATTCAGGTGAAGAACTGAAGGTCTGTGTTGAGAACAAGTGGAACCTTTGGGGGAAAAAAAACTAAGGAACTAATAAGTTCTCCAGCTGCTGAAATCAGAGCAGAAAAAGCAGTGATGGACTCCAAAGGGATTCCTTTGAAGGAAGCTGTATTGTGACTAAGTGCTGCATTAGAAGCAAAGCACGGATGTCAGTGGGGCTTCTGGAAATGGCTTCCTTACCTGAAGGGTGGGGATGTTGTTCTACACAGGTGGTAGAAGTGGCTCCATAGAGATATGTTCTGAAAGAGGTGTCATTGAGAGCTGTTTTCTGTGAGCAGAGGAGGTGAGGTATTAAGTGTCCTATTTTGTGGTGAGAGCAGCAGCATCCATTTCATGGTTTCGGTAGGTGGTTATTTTTAATTCTGCCTTTCTGGAATTGCACCCATTATGCTTTGTTGTTGTTTTTTTTCACCCAAACAAATTAGAAGTCTCTAGATGCACTGATGTAATGTTCTTGAAATCTCTCGCAGCGGATCCGCAGCCACTCTTGTGTGAAGATGAGTCAATTCAAGTTCTGCATGCGTTTTTCTTAATTTTCTGTTGCAGTACTAAAATACCAGGAGATTTAAACCCTTCAGTAAGGCTGGGCACAAACGCTGGGGGATTCGTGCTTAATTCCATAAACAGTGTGGCATTTCAGCTTGTAGTTTTCCTCGCAGATCAGAATGGTCCCTTGCGTTGCTGGTGGGATAACATGGGTCCATCAGTCTCTTTGTCCCAGCAAAACTCCTCAGCTGTAGGCAGAATGTGTGCTTGGTACTGGGGAACAGTTCTCTATATTCAAGTTTTTGTGCCAAGAAAAAGAACTTGTTGTGCCTAGGTGCACAAATATACCTCGTGCTGCTTAACGTAGGTTATTAAACAGATCTCTGATGATGCTCACATTGCAAGCTTTGGGGAATTCAGACTTGTATTTTTAGTGAATAAACATAACGTATGATTTAGAAATCTAATAGAAAATAGAGCACAGCGTTAATATATGGAGAAGATTAACATATGCTGATTATTTACAGCTGGGAAGAAAAGTAGTGGAACCAACTTCTGTTCAGTGCTTTCAGCAAGAAGCCCAGATAGGGCGCCAGCACCGAGGCTTTGGCTTCAATCTGCAGAAGCTGCTGCCTCCTTCCCAATTTAAGGTCAAGCACTCCAAACTCACTGCTGCCAGTTGCTTGTTTAGTCTGACAGCGTGTGTAAATAATAATTACTGGCTGAAGCAGAGTCCCTCTGTTCTGACACTAGCTGCAGATGAGAAGTGTGCTGCATTATTGTAGTTTCCTCTCTGCAAAAACACTGACAGTGGATTTCCACCCCAGCTTCATGATACTAATTGTTACTCCTCAACTTCGCACTGAGAATGAGTGACCTTTGTGATCTGTTGCAGAACTGACACTGCAGCTCCATCCTCACTGTACTCACGGTCTCCCTGGGCCTGAGTGTAGGACCAGGCACTCAGAGTTTGAATTGTGATGGAGATACACTGTTCTGCAGCAATATCCCATCTGCTCATGTGGATGGGCTGTGTGTGCTCTTGAAGGGCTCCTTTGGAATGAATGGGAGGTGACATTGGGTCTTTGAAACTGACAGTTTTAAGGAAGTTTTGTAGAGCATCATCATCAGTTAGAACTGAAATGTAGCTATTGATTTAACAGCATTGAGGAAGGAAAGCTAGAACCCTTCCTTAGTAGGTTATTCTTCCCAGCCAGGAGCTTGGATGTGCAGGCAGAAACCAATCTCATTAGAGCACAATTCATCCCTCAGTTTCTTTTATAATACACATTATGTTCACATATACACCCCTGGTGTGTTGTGCCATTACCGAAGCTATCAGAAAGGTAGTAAATGATGGCACAGTTTGCAGGTGGAGAATCTTAAGTGTGAAGTGCAGTGATTCATGCAGCAGGTTTATTTCTTTCTTCTGATCTTCAGTATTTGTCTTCTGCAGTGTTTACCAGGGAGCTTGGAGGATCCGAAAACTGTGACACATCATAAGTTGATACATGCTACTTCTGAGAAGGTGCTGACAGACACAAAAACAGTGTTGGAGGAAAACATTCAAGACAGAGGTAAGATTGTCCTTTTTATCCCACCAGCCTGGAAATGGAAACGGCTTGAGTTCCAATTTGTGCCTTTTTATTAGCAGCACTCTGCTTTGGCGTGGGAAGCTAACAAGGTGGCAAAAATGAAGAGACTTTTTCTCCACTTCATGAGAATACACAGTGAATGGTTTTCTTTCCTTAACCATTCCTTTTAAGAGTCACACCGGATATAAAGAGTTCATTAAGTCAAAATGTTAAATTATTTTTCTCTCCCTTAAAATAATGTCTAAACTCTCAAGGCAGCAGTTATCCTTCAGAACGATCCAAAAATGGTTTGAGCATTTCGAGAAAGTCAGCCTGAAACCTTTGGGGCTTTTCTTGAGGTCTCCAGGTCAAGTGGAATGTTGTTTGCTGAAGCTCATCTGAGCATCACAGTTTACATCCCATTCAGTCCTCTCCAAGTGTAGGTCACAGTTCCCCACACTGTAGCACTACTGACTGCAATAGAGTGTGTGAGCTTTACAGATGTCAGGGATTAATGTGAAAAAGAAGAAGGCCTAAAGATGAGAGCTGTTCAGGATAGCTGGAGACACTTTTTAATGGATGGCTTAAACTAATGGTCCCTTGTGGAGATAAAAGGCGGTGGTCCAGAAAGTGTGAGAAGCAGGACTGCTGCAGAATGGGCTATTGCCTGAGCCAGAAATTGCAGGGGTAGCATTCCTGTACTTCTGCAGGAATTCATGCAGGTTGGAAAACTGTTGCTATGATCATCAGCAATTTTGTCTTTCAATTCCAAGGCGTTGTCACCTTTAGAGCAGGGCAGGAGCTGAGAGCTGCCATCTTAGGCAAGGCACAGCTTTTTTTTTTTTGCTGATTGGTGATGTATTATTCCTAGGTGTGGCACCAGCTCCTATAGTTTCGAATTGCAGCTTATGGCCACTAAGCAGTATTAAGCTGTCATGCAAATGCCTCTTTACCCCTTCTTCCCCTGCAGTGTGCTCTACCTTTTAAGAGCCTGGCTGCTGTCAGGGAGGCAGGATGACAGCCAACAGCTGACTGCCACTGGCTGGCTCCGCTTGCTGTGCAGGGCAGCCAGAAGTCAGCGAGTGGATCTTTTCATGCTCTTCTCAGCTGGATAAGTGAGGGTTAACAGCCTTCACCAGCTGCTGTTCTTGGCCGTTCTGTGCCAACAAAACTTGTTGCACAAAGCATGATTTGTTTGTTTTCTACCCTCTTAATGTGATAGACTGAAAAATGTGTGTCAGGCTCTGTCTGGCTGAAGGACTGCAGATGCTGCACCGGCCTGTTCTGGGCTCTAGGCTGTATGTTTGTGTCCACCCTGAGAACCTCTGTGATAATAACTGAGATGCTACAACAGTGGAATTGATAGAAAATTCAAATTCATCTCTAGGAAAACTTGAGTTAATGATGTATCTTGCAAGAGCTGGTTTTACATCATCAGTATCGTTCTCTTTTTAGATGTCTTGCTCTTAATAAAGAAGCGTGCGCCGCCTCCGCTCCCCAAAATGGCAGATGTGTCTGCAGAGGAGAAAGTGAGTTTGAGAAGATTTCTTGACTTGTCCAATTTGATTAACTTCATTAACTTTATTAATGAGCTGCAGAAATATTGTCACAGTGTGTTCTTTGTGTAGAGACAAATACAGCCAGTTAAACTGTGAAGTAAATACTTCATCCTCCTTCCAAACTTTGAAGAATTGTTTTAATTTTTTTTTTAACTTGGATTGTGAGAACATGTGCTGTGGAGTGAGACGTGCAGATACACTCTGTGCAAGTGGTGTAGATTTCATCTTCAAAGAATAAAAAATTTAGTGACTGTATAGCAAGTGCCTTGCTGCATCTCATTTGAAAACTTTATAGAAATCTGTTAATTTGCTTGAGGCTGTGTTCTGTCTTTATTAACGTCTGGCTTATCATCCCCTAACGAGGTCCAGAGTGTTGTCCCTATGCTATTCTTGTTTGTTTGTTTTCTTTTCCTCAGAATGTAATTTTTACTGAGGGTCAGTGATATGCAGGATGACATTCAGACACAAGTGGTTCTGCAGTGGGTGTTACTGTGTAAACACTTTGAGCAGTGCTTGTGCCTAACGCTGTGAATTCCTGGGTCTGTCTGCCTTCTCCTTGCACAGCTTTGTTTTTTTCTTGCTTCCTGTAGGTATTGGTGTATGTCTCTGTATCCCTTGCTGTAGGTATTGGTGTATGTCTCTATCTCCATTATGGTCTTGCTGTGCAGAATGTCACCATAAGAGCCTAAGATACAAGACTCTGAAATGTTTGTTTGTACCCCTGCTATGTTTTGTCCTGGACTATTAGCATGTACTAAATATCAGAGGCACTGTATATCTCTGCATGATACTTGCAAGCAATAGAGCACTTCCAGTGTGAAGCAGCTAAGTGTTAGTCTGTTAGTCTGTTTGCAGTGTTGATGTATCTCTTGGCAAACCCTGGAATTGAAGAGAGTGTGCTCTGAGCAGACAGTATAGAGTATGGTCCTGGGAGTTGAGGCCCTCCAAGTTCTCTCCATGTTTGGCACATCACTTTTCCTCTTTATGCTGGAATTTCCCCACATTTAAATAACAGAAATAGATACAAGGACTGAAAGTGGGGCAACCCATCAGGTCCTGTTTTGCTCTATAATTGCGAAATGACGTTAGTGCTATTAATCCATTGTATTGCCAGGCTGCTGTTTCTTAGTTGCAAGTTACAGAGCACTGCTTGATGCCTTGGTAAAGAATATGAAACTGCTCTCAGCAATGCTATGTTCTTTGTTCTGTGGATAATGGGTTATGAAACCTGACCGTGTTTCCCATCCTTCAGAGGAAACAAGAGCAGAAAGCTCCTGATAAGGATGCTATTCTCAAAGCAACTGCAAATCTGCCCTCTCGCAATGTAGATCGCACTGTGGCCCAGCACAACATGAGGGATGTAAGTATTGGACTTGACTTTAACTCACACACTAATATCCAAGTAGACTTTTATCTTATATAATCTTTTCTCTTCCATATGAATGTGGTTAGGCTTTCTCTGTGGGAGAAATTGAAGTGTGTATATGAAAGAAGATAGTACAATCTGTGTGTAAACCCTAAGTTATTTAATGATTATGAAACACTGCCCTAAATTATGATTTAAAATGTTTCATTTCTCCCTGGGAAAGCCTCAATATGCTTTCTGAAGATCTGGCAAACGTGCAATTCAATCTTGAATAGTTCACATTTTCACAAAGTTTTCTCTTCCCTGGCTTTGGAGAGACATCAGTCATAAATTTTGCCTTCAGTAGTCAGCAGATTGCTGTCTGCAATACTTCCAGCTGTGTCTTCAACAGCGTGGGGGCTACTTCTTCTCTTCTGACATTAACAGCTTCTCTATTAATGTTTAGTGATGTCTGGTAACCTCCTATCTAAATGTTTTGACAGTTTCCTTTTTTGCAGTTCCAGACAGAGCTCCGGAAGATCTTAGTTTCTCTCATTGAAGTTGCACAGAAATTGCTAGCACTGAACCCAGATGCAGTTGAACTATTTAAGAAGGCAAATGGTATGAACATATCTTTACAGCTACTAGTTCAACCTCAGGAACTTATTTTCTTACACAGCAGAAGAGTAGACTTGCAGGATTAAGTCCAAACTTCAGTGTAGCAGCAGAGCTACTAATGACTTTGTGGCAAAGATTTCAGCTTGTTGTGTAGATTTTATAAAACTAGGGGATTTATAAGGTCCCTTTGGAATAGTTCCATTGAGAAGTTCCATTTAAAAATAAAATCATCAGCTGTGAAACAACCAGAGAACTTCGCAAGAGTTGGTAAAGAACAGTTGGAAATGCATGAGAAAACAGTAAAATGGGGAGAAATTGGAGCTGTTGATTCAGTCTGTGGGGAAATACCCTTGAGGTCTGCTAGGATGGGATCCCAATTCCATTCTGGATTATTGATAAAGTTCAGTGAATCTCCCAAATACTTAATTATGTGGACATGTAGTCATATGAGAGTTTGCTGTCTGTTGTTTGAGATCTTGAATGTATCTGGAATAAGTCTTTGTCCTGGAAGAATCTGTCTGAGCCTGATCAAGCTGAGTACAGCAAATTAAGCGATGAGATAGCAAATTCTGTCCGGAAACAAAGGCAGGGATGGAAGAGAAGAATGGGGTTTGAACTTAACACATGCCATTCCATTGAGAAAGGGTTTTATTTTAGCTTGAAGTTAGTCTCAACATTGTTCTGTTTGTGTATGCGTAGCCATGCTGGATGAGGATGAGGAAGACAGAGTGGATGAGATAGCTCTGCGGCAACTTACAGAAATGGGGTTTCCAGAGAGCAGAGCTGTCAAAGCCCTTCGATTAAATCAGTAAGTGTACTTGGCATGCTGCCTGTAAATTACTTGGTATGGTTAAAAAATACTTTTTTTTAGGGAAATCTCTTTATGTGGGTCACCTAGAAGTAGCAAAAAAGCATTGGCTCAAGGAAGAGCGCTGCCTCAGGCAACCTGCAGGTGCAGCTGGCAGAGAAAAGGGGAAGCTATGTTGTACTTGCTCTGGAAAGAAGTCAGTCTGCAGTTCCCCAGGCTGTCAGGCTCTCACTGTTTCCAATATTAAACTCACATCTTCTGCTCTAAAATTTTACAGAGGGAAAAAAAAGCAAGCTAAGCCCTTCCAGACTGGTTTGTCAACTGTAACAAAATACTTTATGCTGATCTTTTAAATAAAACATTCCAAGAATATTACAAAGCCCAGATAGCAATTGTAGAGAAATAGGAGGTAATATAGTTCTTCTTGTGCCATAAGAAGAAATAGTTGTGCTGCCTCACTTCTGAGATGGGTTATTCATAAAAATGTAATGATATCAAATCCACATAATCGTCCTTCTTCAGTAGCTCTCCTTTGGTCTTCGAAGGACTTTCTCCCTTGATATCCTCCACCTTTCATGTTGTAACTGAAAAGCCAAATAGGCAAGGGCTTCCCTTTCCTTTTTAAGAACATCTAATTACCATGTGGCCAAATGAAATTGCACATTCAGTTGCTCTGTTATCTTTGCTTCCTATGAATTTATTGAGAAGGCATGTGCTGGATCTCTCCTGTGATCTCTTAGCTTGAGCACTTGCAGTCAATCGCCTGTGTTAAATTTTGTTCTTGCTCAAGGTGTACAGTGCATTTGTAATGTTTGTCCCACCTTTTCTTCCGTTGTTAACGGCGTTCCTTTATCACTAGAGGTCTGAGAGATCTCCCTAAGATGCAGCAGAATAGCTTCTCTCAGAGATGTGGTTCCATCGGGACCATGCTTTGCAGTTCTGTCAGCAGTTGTAAATAGTGTGTGTGTGTGTGTGTGTGCGTGCGTGCGTGCTGTGAAATAGAGCTGATGATGTGGAGAATAAGAGGACTCCCCTTGAAGTGGCCTTTAAAACCTGAATTACAACTGTCCAGGTTGGACTTCGCTTCTCTGTCATCCTGGCTTCAGAGATCATTATGTGGCCCTGAGTGCATGTAGAATTAAGGTGCTTCAAAATTTGCTCCAATACTTTGTATGACTATGCAGATAATAATTAATCAGCTAGTCAAGATGCCACGGGAATAAATACAAAATGTGTGCAGTGCTGCTGTGTATCTGGAGTGTTCCTCATCCCTTTGTTTTGGTTTTCTTTTCAGTATGTCAGTGACGCAGGCCATGGAGTGGTTGATAGAACATGCAGATGACCCTGCAGTAGATGCTCCTCTGCCAGGTCAGGCTCCATCCGAAGCTGCAGCTGAAGCTGGTGCATCCTCTGCTGAAGCAGCTGCAGGTCCAAGTTCAGAAGCAGGTGGGGAAGAAGCCAAAGATGAGCTGACTGAAATATTTAAGAAGATACGAAGGAAAAGAGAGTTTCGTCCAGACCCACGGGTATGCACTGCTCGTCTCACTGTCCCCTCACATTCTGCATCAACTGCAGAATTATCCTTTTCTGATAACATTATATTAGCTGAAATGAGAAGACGTGCTGTTATCACACTGTAAACTCACCAGGAGGTGCTCTTAAGAATCCACCACTTGGCTTTTATAAATAGGTTTGGGTTTTTTTATTTAAGTCAGAAGCTGCAAATATTGTATTTAATGACCCAGGCACAATTTCTAGATGATGAAGCATTCTTATAGCATTATCTGGGTACACTTGTCAAAATATATAATGCATACTAGCAACATAATAAAGCTGGGAAGTGGAATTAAATCCAGTGAATAAAGCTACAAATTGACAGGGTCGTGGGGCTTCTGGAGCTCGATCTGTCAGTGAGACATCAGCAAAAGCTTTGTGATGTGGGAGAAGTTTAAAAATATTTCAGTCTTGCTCTTTCCCACACCAGGTGCTTGCTCTTCGCCTCATATCCATCTTTCATTACTGAGGATAGGAACTATCTCCAGTCTTGCTTTTACTCTTTAATCTACTTCCCATAATAAAGACACTTTTGACGTACAGTGTTTGAAAACCTTGCAGCAAAGTTTACTTAGTGGTCTGCAAATGGAAACAATTGAGTTTTTACCCCCACAAAAAGCTCCCACACAGAAAGTGAAGCATTTGGTTGTTCTCATTTGTTTTAAACTTTATTAATCTGTGCAAATCTTATAGGCTGTCATTGCCCTAATGGAGATGGGATTTGATGAAAAAGAAGTGGTAGATGCACTCAGAGTAAACAACAACCAGCAAAATGCAGCCGTGAGTACAATGTTACTTCTTTTCCTTGTTCCTGTTGTAGTCTGTTCAGCTGGTTGTTTTCACTGTAGAATTTGTTGATCTTGTTACTGGGGATGAAGTGACCAATCATGAAATCTGTTGTGCTTGATGATTTCTTTCAGTGTGAATGGCTGCTGGGAGACAGAAAGCCTTCTCCAGAGGACTTAGATAAGGGAATTGACACGAACAGCCCTCTCTTCCAAGCCATCCTAGAAAACCCAGTGGTACAGTTAGGGTTAACCAACCCTAAAACTCTACTAGGTAAGTCTTAATTGGGTTCTCAATAAATATATTCCATCTCTGCAGTTCCTAGCAAATGAGAGCAGAGGCAGGATGATGACAACACATACTGTGAAATGAGTGCAGCTCTGTACCTTTTTTTCTGACTACTGGCAGCTTATTTCCTTTTGCAACTCAGCTGTAACCTGAACAGAACTTGGGATGTCCCAGAAACGATGCTAATTTCTTAGGCTACTGATTTACACTTGCTGAACTCAGAACTTTCATAGCTTATGGCTGCAATGTTTTTGTGGTTTTAGGAGAGCTTTTGTGTGTTCTCTTTGGCCATGGAGAATAAAAAAAAAAGGAATGTCTATTTAGAACCCTGATGACTTTACAGAAAAAACAAGGCTGTCTCCTGCTGTACAGCTTACTGTGTTTTGTGCTCTGATCATTGAAATGGAAGATAACTAGTGTAACCAAACAAGAAGTCGGTGCTAAGGCTTTGCCTATCATAACTCAGATAGTGCTTGTGAAAATATATTTTCCCCTTCTTGAGTATCAACTCTGTGATAAAGTCTGTGTTCCTGTTCAAAAATGCTGCGAGCACAGCAAGTACTCAACTGATAAAATCAATGGTGAAATGCAGGTCTCTTATGCATTGGACTCTTTGGTGCTGGAGGACAATGCAGAAGAATGACAATAATTGTGTTGTATATATAAAATTTTGCATTTAGTGTTTGGCTTCAAACTTTATTCAAAACTCTGCTTTGAAATGAAGGGTGTTTACATGGCTTTTTTTAGGAGAGCGTTTTAAGATGCTACTTTAAACGTAATTAGGAATGTTTTTGCAAGACTTTAAATAATTCAGGAGCAGAACCTTCCCTTCCCACTCTCATTTCTGAACAAATGGTCTCCTTATTTCCAAAGATGGTTCCACACTGCAGCTCAGAATATAAATAGAAAATGAAATGTCATTATATGTGCTTGTAAAGCTTGGGTGAACATCAGAGAACATATTTGTAATGATACATAAGCAAATTGCTTATGCCATAGATTTTAACAATAAATGTTTGTGCTTAATGAGATACCTAAGGAATGTTGATAAATGCTTAGTTTTAAGCTCTTGAGTCTATGTAGAAGAAGACACTTGAAGTGGTGAAAAGTGAGATCTGTACATTATTCTGGGCTTTGCAGCAAACGTGCAGCGTGACTTTGAGCAAGGTGTTAATGATGAGCCTTTCAGAGGTGCTGGGTGGCTCCCACTAAGGTCACTTAGAGCTTTGTACACTAACGCTCCTGGAAAGGTTTGGGCTTGCGCCCTGATGCTGGACTGCCAGACTCTTCTAACACTGACCTTTTGGTGACTTCTGAATAGGTCAGATATGCAACTGCTTTTTTCTGTTCTGTAATGACTGCTCCGAGCGTCCACTAGTCTGGCACAGTATCTGTCAAAAAGGTTATAAATTATTGCCCGGATCATTCTTTTGCCAAAACTTGTAACTTAGCTCTTGCACTAAATGTCTAGTTCCTTCAAATTAAAGAGAAAAGTGGGAAGCTATCATGTGTTAAAAAAAAAAAAAAAAAAAAACAACAAACTAATTTAGTGTGAAGACAGCCGTGCATAGAAAGAAAATAAAAATAAAAAAATCTGCTGCCCAAATGTCCTCATTCTAAGGTGGACATTCAGAATCCAATTACGTGGTGCATTACCTGCTGCTGCTGCCAGTGTGGATGTAAACAGAGCAATCCTTTCCAGCCCTCTGTGAATGCGGTACTGGAGGCTACTCAGTCTCCTCAGTATCAGTGGCCAGAAGAAGCCACTCTGCAAACTCAGAAGAGCCCTATCCTAAGGAGGGGCTGAGGCACCTCTGTTTCTCCTGGGGTGTGTCAGTCTGAAGGATGCTATTACATTGAGTGCAAAACTGCTCTGTAATGGAAAAGTTCTGTCTGTAGGCTTTTGCAAAGCATTTGGCTCTCCAAGCCCATGTCACTGAGGTTATGTAAGATGGACTGTAATCCAGACTGAGTATTTAATCAGCCTCTGCCCGTGATGAATTTAATGGTGAGCGGTGAGGAAAGCATAACAGCATGTAGCACCCCAGTCTGGAGATGTAAGAGAACAAATGGTAACCATGTGATGGATTCTCACCGTTTTGAGGGGCTGCTTGCCCACTGCCCTGGATAAGCTGTAAGTGTTTCTAGCTTTCCTGTTGTTGAAGCATCCCAAACACTGAAGCATGTGCTGCTAAAAGACCAATAACATACAGTGGTTTCCTTCTCTTGGCAGCCTTTGAAGATATGCTTGAAAACCCCTTGAACAGCACTCAGTGGATGAATGATCCAGAAACTGGGCCTGTCATGCTGCAGATCTCTCGAATCTTCCAAACACTGAATCGCACGTAGAGGGGAATGCCAGACCACTGTGCCACTTCCTGCTGTCCCTTGTGTCGCCTTCTCAATGGGGAGGGTGCATGGATTGTTTGGGGAGGGGGGGGAGGGATGCTGTCTGAGTAGGGGTCTCACATGAGAGCTTATGTAGTTATGGCCAACTGAAGTTAATTGCCTTGTGAATTTAGTGTTAGTGGAAGAGGTTTGAAGACTTGTATATGTTTTCAGGTGTTAGGTTAAAAATAAAGTGTATCAAAAAATAGGAAAAGGTTTTGTGAAAACAGTTAAGAATATGCTTGTCAGGAGGAAATACGATATTGCTTGTTTTAAAAAAAAGGCCTGTGACAGTAGTTTTCTAGCCAGTTTTACTTGCATCTGGCTAGTGTTTACAAAAGGTCACTGACCACTAGCATAGGATATTAATCATCTCCATGCAGTATTAATTTATGGCTATATCAAATTATGGAACGCTTTTTAAAATTGATTCTTAGGAAATATTTTTTAAAAGTCCAAATATTGGGAGTGCAAGCACATTTCTATCCGGACTTGTTTGTCTTGCATTATAATTCAAAGAGAATAATTCATAGATGGAATTCATTTAATAAATAGCATTACTTTTTCCTATTTATTTTCTGCGTTAGTGTTCTTCCAGTCCAATGGTAGTTACACTTCTCAGAGATTGTCAGCTATGTTGAAGATGCAGCATCTCTTTGATGGCAGAACTTGTTACACCAACACTTGGATTCTCCAGTAGGCTGCAGTTGATAAGGTTATCCTATGCCATATCTTAGTGCAGGGGGGGTATTTTCATGTGTTGTTTTTTTTTTCCATTTTTATGTGCACGGTTTTGCAAAGGGGAACTTGTGTTGTTGGAACAGTTTGAAACACAAACTGTTTACAAGAAAGCAGCTCATTTGCATGGGTTTTCCTTGAATGGTGATCTGCAAAGAAGCAGAAACACTTTGGGTTTTGTATTTTTTTTTAACATATTTAAAAGCATGCTCGAAATGAATTACTTTGGGATAGAAGTGGTTATCCTTGACACTTTCTCTTTGGAAATATCAAGAAAGTCAGGCTATGTCTTTCCTGGTTTCGTTGGAAGACTGGAGATTTCAGACAAGTGCCATGAGCTTTTAAGAAAAGAACTCACTGGTGAATATTGAGCTCATTTCTTGTGATTGGCCATGCGGGCTTTTGTTTGCAAGGTAGTGAAATGCAGCTGACATCTCTCACAACCCCTGCTGCAGCTTGTGTTTTTAGCTTTTTTTTTTTTTTTTGAAAGGTGTCTGTCAAATAGGCCCCAGATAGCTCTGCCAAGTTCCTTTCTAAGTGTATGTTTTTGTTTTAAAAAGGAAAATGCTACAAGATGCAACCTGAAACCCTGTGACAAGTTTTGGCCTGAACTTGGCACCTTGTCTGTGCTATTGTGCAGTCGAGGCGCTGAAGTTGCCAATTTCTCATAATTAATATGAAGGGTGGGGAAACAAAACAGCATGAGATTTTATCTTGACTTAGTATCCCAGGATTTTTTTTTTATTTATCTGTAGTTTCGTGTTAAGTTTTACAGTTCACAACTGCTGAAATATTTACTTTTGTGTTTAGAAATTCCAGGGTTTATAGAGGTGTCTGTTCAGATTGGTTGATCCAACACCCAGCTGCTCCTGGGGCTTTCTGCTGCCACTGACAAGGCAGTGTGGGTGATGAATTTGAGCAGGCTCTCCAGTTTTCACGTGGTTGAAGCTGAATGCTGTCTGACTTCTTTCACAGGAGCAGAGTGGCTCCTCCTAAGCATGAAGATTCTGCTACTTGAGCATCTCTGCAGTGTGTGGTATTGCCAGGATCTGCTACTGAACTTGTTCTGTGTCAGTTTGGTAGGAGCGGGAAAAGTTATCAGAGTTGCCTCTCTTCGTATGCCAGAACAGAGTCAGAGCCATTGCTGGCTTGTAAGGAAGAAAGCATGAGTAAAACAAGGCATGCACGTGTAATAGGTGAAGGTAAGGATGCCAGGGTTCAGCAACGTAACCTGGTGCTGTAGCAGCAGTTAGAAACTGTGTGGGTAAAGGAATACTGTATCTACTGTATCTTTTAAATGTGTGAAGGCTTGAGAATACATGGTTGTTCCTGACTTGGCTTGTTTCAGAGCTCAGAGCTTGTGTGGCTGAAATGTTGGAGGGGTTTATGTTCCAGTAGTCAGTCTCTGAAAGAGGCCAGAACTTAGGAGGTGTGATGTTTGCAGCAAGGCCTCAGAATTGAACTGAATGAATCCAAAACTGCCCTTAAGGTTGAACAAACCCTCTGAGGAGCTGATCAAAAGACCAGTATTGTTCTGTGGGTATGAATTAGTAGCAGACTTACGGAGCTGTGTGTCCCTGTGACAACTGGGTGTATTGCTGCTTGATTAATTACCAGTGGGAGGATGGATGCAAGTTTATTATGCTTGCAGAAGCATTGATTTATCCCAATTTTTACAAAACCTGCAAAAATCTTGATCACTGCTTGTTAGTCAGAATGTGTGTGGGCAGATCTGCAGGCCAGAGGAGTTAAGAGTGCTTCCTGGGCACAAACCTTGCTGTTCTGTGGTTAAAGGTTAGAGGGCTGATGGATCTGCTCTGTAAGCAAGTGAGAGGTCCCTAAGCATATTGAAATATAAGCTTTTGTTTTAATAAATAAGTTAATGTTGTGAGGAACTACTCGTGGGAGTAAGGATTTATAGGTCCTGTGCTTGCATCCCTGGTGTTCACGTTGTAACTAGTAAGGATATGCCATGTGTAAGTGTCACATAACATAGCCAAAGGAACATTTGGAAGCCTGTGAAATCAAGGAGAAGTAAGGAAATAGAACAGTAGGTGGTTCTTACAATGCAGTGTCTATTCCTTACAACTCTTGTAGCTCTTTGCCCTATCCATTGATCAAGACAATCTTCTGCCTTTTGATATTACACGACTCTTGAAAGCTAGCTAGCTATTTATTTAAATAGATATAATTTATAATGTTGTCATCAAAACACTGATATTTTTAATAGAAATGTACTATATGGAAGTTTGTTCTCAGGGCTTCATGTTTATACTCGATGGGGGGTGCACTTATAGGGATGTATTTGGAGAAAATGCCAGTGGCCGCTTTGCAGCTTGGATCTTGGTTAGTTGTGATCTGTGAGACTGAGGTAGCATAATGCTCCTGTTAAACCTCTAGGTACAGTCCAAAGAAAATGCCATTCTTTTCTCTCCGTGTGAGCAGTGGCCTGAGTCTTCCTTTAAGATTGCTGCATCACTGTATGGAAATGGCCACGCCAGGCTGTCCATCCCTTTTACGTTTTGCTGATCTTTACCACCGTTTCAAGGACGCCTCTGTTCTCCGTGCAGCTGGAAAATAAACTTGCACTGTTTCCAGAGCAGTCATCACTGCATTCTTGCTCTTCTGGGAAAGTGCAAGGTTTGCTCCTGCAAGAGCTCTGAAAGCTGCTGCTAATTGCTTGGTTTGGGCTGCTCCCCACCTGTCCCAGATGTGTCCCAGAACCTTGACCCCCATTTCTTTCCTTCCTCTCCTGGAACCGACTTCTTTTGAAAATTGATGTTCCTATCCAAGACACTTGGGTGGATATGGAAATCCTTTGTAGTTGAGACTGTTAGTTTTTTGACATTGTGATTCACACACTGAGGACCTCAAATGTATTTTGCAAGTTGTTTAAATAAGCATTGCACTAAACGAATGTATTGTAACACTGTCAGCAAATGTTGCCTGCAGGGGAGATACGGAGTTCCCAGTGACTTCAGCAGCAATTTTCTTGAAGTGTAGTGAGTGTTACATCCAAAGTTATCCCCAGTTTTTCTACTTGCAGTAAGTAGCATTTTTATTAACTGGCAGAATAGCAGCGCTTGGAGCTGGATCTTTCCATTCAGTTGTAAGTCATTATGCTTTAAGGCATAGGGAGACCACTGACTGTGTCCTCTCCTCTAGAACAATTGTTTTGCTGTCAGAATTAGGACAGTCGGTGAGCTTGGCCAGGATGGCAGCCCCAGTGCTCCTGCAGAGGAAGGAGCAAGCGGTGTGCATTGTGTCTATGTGAATGTGTTCTCATGGCAGTCGTTCTCACCTGCATCCTGATAACAAAAGGGGGGTTTGAAGGGCCTCTTTCCCTAGATTTAAAGATCTTCAATGCAGATCCTGTTTGCAGCATGAGAAGTTCAATAAATGCATTAAATTATTTCTGATTTTAGGTATGGTTTTATATCGTGTTCTGGGGAGAGGGAAGAAATTGAATCATGTTTTAAATGAAGCCTCACAAAACAAAGTGTCTTTGCAGTGGATAACAGAGGCCTGTAGAGATCTTCAACTTGCAAATTTTTATTGTAATTTAACAACCTGTACAGGAATGTGATTTGCCATTCAGCACTTATCACAAAGTAGCACCAGTAAAACTATACAGCAAGGTACCGACTTCAGCATTTTTCATTTCACCTGTGTATAAAATCATGAGGTATGGCATATGATAATTTTCCTATGAAGCTGACACTGGTGTGTGGCATGCACAGCTGTTTCTAAGATGTAACATTACTTTTATGAAGCTTAACTAGGGTGGACATCGCTGAGCCTGTGGAATTCAGGGTTCATTCTGGACACACTGATGTGGGTCACTGACTTCTCCCTGGCTGGGGAGCCTGGCAGCAGCTTCAATACAGAGCCCTTCAGACAGCAAGTAAGAAGTGCTACTGACTTGTTTTTCTTCTAAATATTTGCTGTTGTCCATTGAAATATTTTCCTAGAGGTTATTGAGGTCATTAGCTAAGCCAGACCTGTTCAGATTGGAACAGTTATGTACCTTTAGCATGTGGAGAAGTCATACCCATGAGCAAGACTAGAATGAATGCTGAGTCTTTAAGCCTGCTCACACATACACACTAAAGACACTGATGTTATGTGTGCTGTAAATTTATAATATAACTTAAAAATAAAGGTTTTTTGATTTATTACGAGGTGTTCTGAAACATCATTTTTAGGAGTAGCAAACATTTCTGAACTGTTTGGATACAGTTTTCTCTGTACCTGCAGACTGCTGGAGTTGTTTGTCAGGAAGTAAGGCCCTCTGATAGCTGATCAGTAACCCTCTAACAAAACTTGAGTGGCAAATGGTGATTCACTTACTGTTTTTGCATCTGGAAACCATTTCTCCATTGCTCAGGACTGAGTTTCATTGGTAGGTTTCACTGTAAGAGCTGTGTGAGACAGGATTTGGTGCTTCCCTGTGATGGACTGATGCTACTTAAGAGGGATTTACCTTGAATGTCATCGAAGAAAAGGCTTCCAATTCATCAATCTTCAACAGGGGAACCCTCATTAAGGAAAACAGCTAGAGCAAATAGCTGTCGGTGTAGTGGGATGCAGCACACGGCTAAATCAAAATGCTCCCACTTGTGCCAGTGCTGCTGCTGGCTATCTGGCACTGCGCTGGGAAGCGCCTGTGAGCTGTGCCCACTCGTGTGCAGTTGCCTTGGAGGCAATTGAGTAAGACTGTAAATGTGTGAGGTTTTTCTCTGAAGAATAGGTGGGGTTATTAGCATTTTTACACAATGTTCGGAGCAAAGAAGAGCACCTGCCAGCAGCTGGTTGGCTTAGCACATGTTGCAGCCACTAGTGAGGCATTCAGAGTAATTTTCATTGCATCCTGTGAAAGGTGGGGGGTTAGAACACGACATCCAAGTGCTTGTTATTCTGTGCAGGTTTTTGAATGCAGTGTTATTAATTGCAGGTGTTCTCTTGGTGCCACGTGGCCCAGAGCTGAAATTCTCTTCAATGCAGAAATCAGCAGGAGGCTGAGGACAGTTCAAAGGGCAGCTCTCCATAACTTCAAATTAAAACAAAAGCAAATAAAACACTGCAAACAGCCCATGGTATGTCATTAGATAATGGTACTTCAGCACCTGAACAGGTACAGCAGGTCTAGGCAGAAATCCACACCTTAAAAAATGAAGAAGTGCCTGCCATGTCAGCGACAGGATGGCTGGTAATGGCACGGTGTTTGTCAAGTGCTGGAGATGAGCCATGTTCAGCACACAGGTGCTGATGCAGGGAAGGACTCAGCACTGCCCTGCCCCCCGAGTCACCTCCTGCTGCCATCAGAGCCAAAATCTGTGCTGCAGGGGATGGGATGGGTAAGTACAGGTTGTGCTCAGCTGTAGGAATTCGTCTTTGTTGGTAACATCTCACCTCTCCATCACCAACAGAATCAGTGTGGTAAGAGGTGTTCCAGTTTTTTCAGTGAGCGGAGCAGAACTGCTGCTGTGTTCTGCCTTTTTCCTCTCGTGTACTTTCTCTTCTCCCAGGACCAATCGGTTGATAGCAGCGCTGCTCCTTAAGGAAGAGCAGAACAGTGTAAATCTACATGGCTGCCTCCTCTAACATCTCTCTTGTGCTGGGCTCCAGCAGGAGCAGAAGGCAGGGCAGGTGCTGTCCCTGTGAGCTCTGGTGGCCTGGCAGCCCAACACGAGGGATGCACAGGATGCAACCCGATCGCTTGTTCTGCCTTCATCTTGCTGTTTTGTGATCTTTCTGTAAGAAGGGAATGGGCCAAAAGAAGCAGCAGAAGCCGCAGAGGATGCAAGACACACACTTGTGAGCTGAACTGCAGCTTCTGGGGTTTGCTCCTGGAAAATGGCTTGGAAAGGACAGGTCCCTGGCCTGTGTGTATGAACAGGACAGCAGTGGTGGTAAGCTGCCAGGGAGGTGACCTGAGCAGAGCTGGCTGTAGCCCTATCCGGTGTCACCAGGAATCCTGTCCCTTGTGGGGGGAGGGACATCCAGTAACTTGAGCTGTGCTGGACCACATCAGCTGCACCAAAATAACCCTGGAGAGGTGACCAGCACTCAGACCTGGGCTGTGCGCTCAGTGTGCAGCTGGGCAGCCTGTGCTCAGGTGGCAGGGCTGGCTGCAGTGACTGAGTGCTTGGCTCAGCCCTGGGTGGGGTCCTGCAGCCTGGGCACCCTGCTGGATTTCCTATGACTTCCATAGGGAAGTTGTAATCCTCAGATGGGTTTTGTGGAACCCAGCCAGCGTGATGCCAGCAGGCATTGCACAATGCTGGTTGGGTTGGGTGCGAGGGCCCCGCGGCTGTGCCGACCTCGTGCTCTGCAAGCACAGCTCGGAGCTGTGGGTTGTTCTGGGTGTGCTGTGCAGGTACCTCCTGAAAATGTTCACAGATGAGGCGTAGTGCTTATGCGTGATGTGGTTGCTTGGCTTTTGTGAGCTGTAGCTTGGGCATAACCCGCACTTAGGTTCTGATGAGCTTCTGTGCCCTCTGAAGAAGGGCCGCTCCGCAGGGAATCTGGGCCCGGTAGTCTCACAGCTCCCACACACCCAGGATTTGGCTGGATTACTCAGCTCCTTTTGCTGTGTGCATAGGAATAGCACAGCCCGTGCCGCCATGCTGTAGCTGCCAGCTGCATGCCCCAGTGTGCAGCCTCTGCCCTCCATCTCCTTGCCTGAAGCTGTGAGGGTTTGGGACATCTCCCTGCACCTCTTGGCACTGAGGATTTGATTATTGCTCCGTTCCCTTGCAGTACCTGCAGATGCAGGCTGCCACCCCTCTGTGCAACATGCTAAAGGAAAATCCTTGGGGCCCTTCTAAATTCTCCTTACAAGGCCGGCAGGCACTGTGTTTCTGAGCAGCTGGCTCTCCACCGCAGCAGGCCCTTTCCGTCTGCGTTTTCCCCTCTAGACAAGCTCGTTGCCAGGCTGCATGCGATGAATCACGGCCTTCTTTCTGCACTTACCTCGATGCACAGCAGTGCTCGCCCTCCTCCCGTGCTCCCACTCACAAACGCACTGAGGAGAGGGGGGAAAAAAGCAGAAAGCTCCATCAGATCCGTGCCCTGTGCCACCTTCCTGTGCCCCTGCCCTGTGCAGGCAGCACTCATGGCTGCAGGATTTCCAGTGCCATCACTGCCCGAGCCCATGAGATCTCCTCCAATGTATTTATAGCTCACTGTGCTGGAAATATCCGCAGGGTGTCTGATTCCCTGCCCTGGGTTGGTGCCAGCGGGACGGGCTGAGCCCCCTGAGCAGCACTGGGGCAGGGGCTCACTGCTGCCCTCGGGGTGTTGGTTCCTTGCTGAAAGCCCACAGAGCTGTGCCATTGCCAGGGTCGGTCACCGAGTAGGGCTCACACAGGACTTTTCATCTCACTAGAAATATTTCTCTGTGTTCCATTGGGATAGATCTAATGAAGGCAGTAAGGGAGGGAGAACAAAGTGTCAGTGCTGTATTGCATAATGAATCCCCGCAGAGCACAGGTACTACCAAAATGCGCCGAAAAAAATGTCCAGATGTGGAGAGTTTGCTGGTGGTGATGCCTAAACAAGCCCACATCTGTGCTGTTTCTCAGCAGCTTCCAATCAAGGCCTCTTCAGGGCTTCTCTTATTGGGTCAGGTGCTGTGGGGCTGCGGACGCCCACTCGCAGCAATGGGTCAGTGCTCAGTGGGGACGTCTCAGCACTGAGCACTGCACTCAAGCACAAAGCAAGGAAGTGCTTTAATTTATTGCTTTTCAGAAATAGCTCTGTTCTATGAAGCATCAGAACCGTGGCTGGTCCTGTCCTGCTGCTCCTGCCACAGCCTAGTCCACAGCAGGGCCACTGCAGGGTGCATGCAGGTGCCAGCAGCAGGGTATCCCTCAGCACCCCAGGTTTTGAAACCATTTCATCTGGTGCTTAAGTCATTACAAGAAAATAGGTAAAGGCTATAAAATAAGAGGCTCTAGCTACCACTCCTGCAGGTAGGTGCACGTTGGGACCAGCAGCACAGCCAGTACGGCTGATGTGCTGCTTCTCTGGCTGGCCTGAATTGGAGCACTTTCCTTGGACAAAGCGTTCTAGCTTTAATGAGCAAAACCAAACTGGGATCATCCAACCCCAGTCCCCTCCTCTGATGTCACTGGTACCTGGTGAGTCATCCTGCGTTGCCATGGTGATGCAGTGATGCTGGAGAGCGTGGGGATGCTGCTGCCCTGCCTGGGGAGCAGAGGCGGCCGAGCTCCCCTCCAGCACTGAGCCCCCCACCCTGCCATGGGCTGCCACACTGCGAGCTGCTGCCCAGGGCCCTCTGCCACCACTGAGGCTTCCAGGATGCCAGCGGATGCCAGTGGTAAGTCAGTGCTGCTGGGGGTTGTGCTGGCTGTAGGGCACTGATGGGGTCCTACAGAGGCTGTCTCCCAGCAGGACAGGAAGGACACCGTAGGGACATCACCTGAGGTTGCCCTCTGCAGTGTGACCCCCTCGATGTGCTCCTGGCAGCCCCAGGGGCTCGTGACCCCAATTTCCAGTAATGCTCTCAGCCAGTCCCAGGAGCAAGGGGAGCCAGCACAGAGCAGAGAAGCACAGGGTTGGGGTCTGCATGGGGACCGTGTCAGTGGTGTTGGTCAGGCACAGTTGGAACAGCAGCATCATGCTTCAACCCGTCCTCATCTGTTCAGAGCCGTGCTGTTAGGAAGTTTGTTTCTATAACCCCTGGCATGTGCCAAATCCTTTGTAGGTGACTAAAGGTGCTGCCTTGCTCGGGGCATCCCAGGGCGTGCTGACAACCCTGTGAGTCCCGCAGTGAGGGGACGTGTTGTCCATCCCTGGGCATCTCACCCCTGCTGGGGAGTGCTGCCCCACTGCTCAGCTGCTGTGTGCCATGCTGGGGGTGCTCACGGGTGCCACCGTGGCTTTGCTTTCTGCTCAGGTTGGAGTTTTATGGTCATAAAGTTCTTGCTGTAAGTAGTGCCTGGATAAGCAGGATTGAGATGTTTCAATTGCTCTGACTAATTTTCACATTAGCATATTTCTTTAGCTACAGATTTAAGAGCATTAAAGTGCAACATGTGCAAGCCGGCAGGGATCCAAGGGCGGGAGGCAGCTCAGGTTTGTTTTGGCATGTCTGGTGACAGGAGCAGAGGGAAGGACAGGGCTGGCAGGTGAGGAAGGAGCCCTGCAAGCCTGGTAAACTGGGAGCTGCATCCAGGAAAAATAGCTGAATGGGCACTGCACCCCATCATCATAACACCTCATACGTGTTACCTTCAAAAGCTGAATGAATGGAATACAGTACTGTGGTCTGGAATTAATTGGTTTTCCTTATTTACATGAAAAATATTACATGTTGCGTGCGGTTCCCCAATGCACACAACTGTTGTGTTGCACATTCTTTATGATTACAGAACTGAATATAAGTAATTACAGATAACTGCATTATGCCACAGAAACTGTTCCTGTGTCGTTGGTAATTATGCTGAAGTGACTGCTCTTTTGCTAAGAATAATGCTCTGCTCCCTCTTCTAAAGGTTGAATACATGATGCACTGTCATGGGGATCTATTTTGTACCAGGGAGAAAAAGACATTTTGAAACTGTTAGAGCAGCAGCTGAATAGGGTTCTGCCCATTCCCTCATTTCATCCTCGGGTTACGGTATCATGGCTTCATTCATTCATGGGACAGTTTTTGACCACATCTTTGTTTACTTAGCAAATTCAGAGGAGGACAACTTTTTTAAACCACAAAACTGCGTCGTGTGCTGGGACCCGAGAGTCAATTTCTTCAGCCTTCTTCTCTTGCTGCTCCTGGGAGTGCATGCAAGAGCCGAGCAAAAGGCAAGAGAGGGGTGAAGCTCTTCCAGCAGTGCCACCCACTCCTGTGCTGTGGCTGGGTGGATGGTGAGCGCTCCACAGCAATGCTAACAAGCACACTGGCAGCTGGGTCCCTGTGGGATGTGGGTTATAAATGAGCTGGAGGTAAGAGAGTGTGCTGCAGGAACCAGACCAATGTGGTTTCTCCCTGTTTGCTCAGTGGCTGCGCTGCCTGCAGCGAGCCAAGCTTTATGGTGTTTACACTCAGGGTATGGTAAAACCTGGCTTGCTCGCAGGCAATTTTTAAGGAGCTGGTGGAGGGAAAGTCTCTCTTCTGCTAAGTGCGCTTTTCCTGGGGAAAAGAAGGAAGGAAGTGAAATACGGGAAATTACCAACCTTTGGAAAGCGTGCTGATTCCTAACAGAGGAAAGTGACCTGAGCAGGAGTCGAGCTGTGTATGATACAAACAAGCTTCCCAGTGTATTGAAATTCCCAAGTTGTGGTTCTTTCTGCCCTGGTTTCACTGGGAACATTATCTGTCTGGGAGAGACATTCTTGCTGTGTCCTCCCTCCATAAATAGCAACAGGGAGACAGTGAAGCATAGGATCTCCATGCAGTCTCCTGCAGATGTGCTCTTCATCTGAAGGTGCTTTTTGCAGTGCTGAGAGAGAATTCCAATTTGCTGTTGGCCTTTCTAACTGGAAGGTGCTATTGTTAATTAGTGCCACAGATGCGTCAGCTTTTGATTCCATCCCCTGGAAGTATCCCTAACCTATACAGTCCCAGTGCTCAGCATATGTATATTTCTACAAGCAATGCATATTTATTTTTTACAATATAATCTGATGTCCTTGGGATGACAAGGGACTGATATTCTATGCTTTTATATCTCGTATTGATAAATGAAACATGGTAGAAGAAACTGAAATCCCAGGCATTCTTCCAGTAAGGCAGAAAACAAGCACACAGGGTTAGCTTTGTTACATGTCATAGGTGTCGTGCTTGAACGTGGTCATTTGTCACAGGTATTACCTCCTACTAATTAATCTCAGAGTTCTGCTGGAAGACAGGCTGTGCAGAATTTGTCGGTTCACATGTACACCCACTCTGAATGGTGACGGGATCCAGGAGAATGCTCTAATAGGAAAAGTATTTCATATAGAAAAGCAACGTGTTCACATTTTCCGGAAGCCTTAAAGAATCTTTCATATGGAGTACAGGAAAGAAACAAGTGGTGTGCAAATTAAAGCTGAATGCGCTGCTATTGAACTGGGGAGTCATTTATTTTCACTTGGAAAAAGCAAACCTACTTAGCAAACTACTGAGGATCCTCCCATTTTGAGTGCAGGCTTTTTATCTCCAGGACACTTTTGAGGATGCTGATGTTAGAGTTCTGACCAAACTTCTTGAACTACAAAGTTCCCCAAACGTCAAACTCAGCTTTTGCTTAAGGACACACAAATGCCCTGAAGTAGCACAGTTATACAAAGTATTACCATGAAGGAAGAAGTCACAGCATATTTCTCATGTCTGGAAGACAGAGATACATAAACGTAAATCCAAAGGACAGCACTGGATAAAGGAAAGGGGTAGGAAGGTAGTAATAAAGTCAAGGTTTTAAGTGCAGCTGTAGCCTGTAAAAGGATGGCATTTTCCTTCCCCCTAGACTTCCTTCATGCTTTTTTCCCACAGTGTTCATTTTCTTGTCCCAAACATTTCCACTTTTTTTTTTAATTCAGAGTTTCGGGTATCTTAGTAACACTTGTTTTGCAGGAGTTTCTGCCACTCTCTTAAATCATAACTTGTTTTTAAGTGTTTCTGCCCAGTTTAGCAACTAGAACCATTCCTCACCTATAGCCAAAATATATCAGAGGAAAAAGTGGGGCAGCTTTCTCCCAGCGTGTGCCTTCACCCTCGACATCCAGGTCACCTGCTGAGTCAAAGGGCCGTTCTGTTTCTGCAGCCCAATCCACTACATAAATGAAAACATTCTTCCTGAGTTTAAGGGGATTTGGATTGGGCCTTAATACTTAATCTGAAAACAAGAGCAGCTTGTTATAATGGTAACGTCATAAAGTGACAGCCTGGTTTAAAAAAGTTTGTATTGAAAAGCAAACTCCTCAGAGATTATAAAACAAGGAGCGAGTTGTTTGCAAGGGACATCCATTTTAATTGCATACAATCTTGCAATTAAGTAGGCTGGGATAACCTTTGGACACTAGATCATGCTTCCTGATGGCACGAAATAGGTTGCCTTGCACTGTGAAGAGGAAATGAATGCTGAATTTTAAGGCTGATCTGAGTTAATCAAGAATTTGAAATGTGCGTCTTCCATATAAATAGTAGAAGGTAACGCATGAATTCACAAGAAAAAAAGTCATAGGTAGGGAAAAGTCAGTCTGCTGTCACCATGTGTGGCCGAGCTTATCGTCACACGGTCCCATGATAGCTATTAAGGTAATTCATCCATCCAGGGCGTGCATCAGAGACTCAAACCTCTTAATCATGTAACTTCGCCTTTCAGCTGAGCCCCGCTGCCACCAGTGAACCTCGCCAGGTCGGTTAATCCGCAGGGCTGCCGTGCAGGGTGGGCTCACTGCTCCCAGCAGGGCTCTGCGGGATCACACAGGGCGAGTGGTGGGCGGCAGTGTCTGCTGGGCACCCAGGAGAGGGGTGTGGGGGGGGAGGAGGGGGGTGGGTGACCTGCAGCCAAAAAGAAAAAAAGGAAAAAAAAAGAAAAAAAAGGGGAAAAAAAGGGAAAAAAAAGAAAAAGAAAAAAAAAAGAAAAAGAAGAAAAAGAAAAAAGAAAAAAATTTTAAAAAGAAAAAAAAGAAAAAAAGAAAGAAATAAGGAAAAAAAAAGAAAAAGAAGAAAAAGAAAAAAGAAAAAGAAAGAAAAGAAAGAAAAATAAAAAAGAAAAAAAGAAAAAAAAAGAAAAAAAGGAAAAAAAAAGTCTTTGTTTTAGACCCGTCAGCCGCTTCTTGCTGTTTATCACGGCACGAATTACCCGCTGTGGGTAACGAATAACCCGCTGTGGGATGACAGGTGCTGCACAAGGCATCTTCTGCCCGGAGACTCCCGGCTCAGGAGCAGCACGCGGAGCCCCGGGGGCGGCCGCTGCGAATGGCCGCAGCAGGCGGGTCGCGGTGAGGGAGGGGCGCGACGCTCGCAGGACGAGGCGGGCCGTGGCCGCGGCGTGCAGCGCCCCGCGCCCTCGGCGGCCGCGCATCGCCGCGCTCGCGGTCGCCGTGGTAACGGTTGCCGAGCGAGGCTCCGCGTGCGGCGCGGCGCATGCGCGGCGCCAAACCCCGCCTTTCTTCTTACCGCGCGCGCCCGCCGCGCCCGGGCGGGAGGCGGGAGCGCGCACCGAGGCGCATGCGCGCGCGCGCGCGCGGTCCCGAGCGTTGCCAGCCCCGGCCCGGCAGCGGCGGGCTGCCTTCCCTCCTCCCCCCCTCCTCTCCCCTCTCCCCCTCACGGCGCTCTCCCGCTCAGCACCGCCCGCTCGCGGCCCCGTTCAGCGCCGCCTCCCGCCCCCCTCCGCTCCGGAGGACGCGGGGCTCCGCCGGCCGCGGCTCGGGGATGAGGCGGCGGTAGCGGCAAGGTGAGGCGGCGCGGGGCCTGCAGGCCGCGGCGGGGGGGCGGCGGGCTGCGCCCCGCTCCTCCCTCCTCCCTCCCGGTGAGGGGAGGGGGCGCCGCCGCCGCTGCCTTCCTCCTCCTCCCCCCCTCCTCCTCCCTCTCGCCCCGCGCCCAGGGCCGAGCATGGGCGTGCGGGCGCTGTGCTGCTGCGGGCGGGCGCGGCGGGGCCGGGGGCCGCAGGTGCTGCCCGGCGGGGGGTGAGGCTGCGGGAAGGGCGGCGATGCCGGCCGGGGTCGGGGGGCGCGGCTCGGCCCGGCCCGGGGGAACCGGGCGTCGTGACGGAACCGCCGCCTTTTGTTTTGCTCCTAGATGGTGGACGTTGACGTTGGTGCGGGCGGAGAGAGCGGCAGAAGGAAGATGGATGCCCTGGGTGATGGCGCGGTGGAGGTCGTCCCTTTGGAGCTGTACGATTCGGCCAGAGCGAAAATAGCCGCTAATCTACAATGGATCTGCGCTAAAGCCTATGGAATAGGTGAGCTGGCGGCCGCGGGGAGCCGCGCCGGGTTTTGTTCTGCGTTCGGCGGCTCCGCTCCCCTGTCGGGGGCGGTTCGGTTCGGCACGCATCGCCTTTGTCTTTGACATCAGCGATGCGGCTGTCCGTTGCGTTGGAATATTCACGATGCTTATCCCGGTACCGTCGGCAGAACAATGGAGCCACCTGTGCGAGCTGCCGGGAACCGGCAAAGGGAGCAGCGAATGCTCGCGGGTTATTGTTACAAAGGATGCACGTCTCCGAAGGCGTGAACTCACACTTCAGACAAGCGCGCTGCCGGCACCTGCAGGCCCGAGGCCCCAGCGTGCTCCTCCATCCAGCTGTCTCGGCCAGGAGATGCTGGGGCCTCGACGCTCTTTGTGTGCTCTGTTGGCATCCCCGGCTCAGGGTGTGCTGCACTTCTGGGTACGTTTTGTTTTGTTGCGTCGTGCCGTTGGTGTTAAAGTGAACTGAAAAAACAGCCCGGTGGTGACCAGTGAAATTCTTTCATGTCACAGCCATGTTGCTTGAACGGAGTTTGGTGGTGTGACATCAGACAGCGCGATGTGGGTGATGGAGAAGTCCTCCTTTCCCAGACGTTGTCATGGGCCAATACAGGCCAACGTGGGCAAATTCAGGCTGTTGTACAGCAGAGGCGTTTGTATGGGATTTTCCTGGCATCTGTTGGAATCCCTTCTTTGTTTCGAGGTAGATTTACCTGTCTATTCAGAACTACTGCTGCAGGATGCTTCTTGAGCTTCAGTAGCTTTGTTACTAGGAAATACACCGGAGTCCTTGTTTTTGTTTGTGCAAAAGAAAACAAATACTAAAACATGTACAAAATCCTGTTTTGGAAAATGAGGTAGCCCTGTTAATCTAAGTCTAATTCGCCAAACTCATAATGTGCTTAATGGATTAGTGCTAGCTTACTTTGTGACAAGGCTGAAGAAAAGCAGTCCGTTCCTGCAGCAAAAAATTATCCTTGTGGAAATATTTCCTAAACTGTTTTTCTTTTAATAGTGTCAGCTCTGTGCGTGGTCTCATCACAGTGATGGCTGTGGGGGAAATAGGAGGAAAATTGGGTTTTTTATCATGTTTCCTTAGTAAATTTTGTTATAGGCAACAGGAGACCAAAAAAATACGTAGGTCGAGTTGAAAAACGTGGGAATTTTAGGACAGTGATGATGAACTGTTGGTAAAACAAGAGAGATAAGTGGATGTTTCTTCATGTAAATATTTTTCAGTTGCTGGAACTGTTTGTAATGTTTCCTGAAGGTTTTTTGGTAGTCAGAGGTAAAATAGATCCTCCAGCCCCGAAGACGCACTATTTCTATTACAACTTTGTTTAAGAAGGAAGCCAGCTCTGACTTAGGGTTGACTGGTCTGCTTTAGGAGGAAGCTTCAGGGCCCCTCGTGCCTTGATAGTGTCACCTGGGACTGCAGGGCTGTGTCTGTAGATCAGGGCTCAGCTGGCTGCCACAGGTCTGTGTGCACCTCACACTGCTTGGCTTTCCCTTGGCTGAAAAGGTCAGAGAGGAGCCCCACTTCTGCAGGCACAGCAGGTGTCCACAACAGGCACAGGTGTGGTCTCCAGCCTGGAGGGGGCTGTAGCATCACTTGCCATTTTCCCCTTGCATTTCAGGTTGTTTGTTAATGGGAGTTAAATGCCATGAATGTCGTGAGATGTTGCTGGGACTTGTGGGGTTGTATGTCCTTGATTAGCTTCAGTGTGTAAGGCTTTTGTATGTCTTTTCAGGCCTGTGGAAATGTAGTTTGATTTTGAAAAGGCTCCAGCAGTTGTCATGTGGTAACCATTGCTTTGAGAAAAGCATTGCAAAATGCTTAGAAATTTATAAGCCTCTTTAATTCATAGAGAGATGAGCTTACAGAGGCTTTCTACACGATTATCATTTTGTGTAATATTTGGACCTGTTACTTGTCATCTCTGTGGTGTTGGTGGGATGTCTTTGGTTTGCTTTAAGATACTGGATGTGTGGTGAGTCGTGGGAGGTTCCCAGGAAGTTCTTTTTTCAGTATAAAATCTCACTCTGAAGGTGTTTTTGGGGGAAGAGCTGTGTTGTTTCTCTAGGCTTAGTTCTGGTCAAGCTGATGAAGAAAACCCAGCAGTTGTGTGTTGAAACGTGAAAGCTCTGTCTTCTGTTCCAAAGTAATTCCTATCACATGGGGTTTTCAGCGCAGCCTTCGGGTGGCTGAGTAAAGGGTGTTGTTAGGAAATGTTCCATTTGAAATTGAATTTATGAATCGGTGTAATTTTGTGCTGTAATCTTGCAGATGCTGCTGTGTATCCTGAATTTTCATCTGAGTAAAACTAAGCTTCTGCAGAAGTGTGGGACTGGCCAAGAGCCATAGGAATTGGATTCTGGTGTAGACTATAACTGCTAATCATTCTTCACTGTAGGTTTTACCTAAATCTAAAGTTACCTATTTACTGTTGCAGTGTATATGAATCTTCCATATCAAAGCTGGCATCTAAGTGGAAAAATTCTCCATCCCTTGTTGTTATTCTCAAGGACAAATCAGCGAGGCCATACCTGGCATCGTTTGGAGCTGAAGCTCTGGTTTGGGATTTGTTTCATTTGATGATGCTTTTCTTTGTTCTCTGCTGCTCATGAGAAGAGTTTTGGGAACCAAACAGCTGAGCGCAGCTCCCCTCTCTCTTCAGCACAAATAACTGCTGCTGCAGAACTCCCTTTTTGCTGTTTGCACAGGGATTGAGCTGACTGGTTTGTTTCTGGCAGCACGGGGCTCCTCCTGCCCATCTCTGGTGCCTGCTTGTCACAGACGGACACCAGAGGCAGGTTGTACAGCCGTTGTCCACGCTGCAGAAGAGAGAAGGGGATGGAGCAGTGCAGGAGGTGTTTCCCCACTCGCTGTCATCCCTCTCCCCGAGTAAATCCAGGTCTGCTGTCACAGATCCGCACAAAGATCTGCGCGCAAACATCTGGAAGCCTTCTGCACATCTGGAGGACTGGAAGTCTGCTGGGCTGAGACGGTAGTTTGAAGGAATCGAAATGGGTTAGAGCAGAATTATCTCTTTTTCATCAGCAAACGTTGATTAAAACCAGGTGTGCACTTTAAGGAACCCTAGTAGCAGTGTGAAAACACAGCTCTTAGTGCTCAGGAGGTCTAGGAGCAAAGGTGCTGCCAGGCTTCTGTGCAACTTGAGTTCACAGGGCTCTTAAATCCCTTTGAGAGCTTCATCCTGGCCTCGCAGAAGGCAGTGCAGGAGGCTTAGAGCAGCTTGGCAAGCTGTGCTCCTGCACCAGTGCTGTCATTGCTGTGCTGCTTCTGCATGGTGCAACTTGTGAAGGTGGGCAACAGCAGAACTTCCAGGACTTAGGACTGCATTCATTTGTATGTAGAAGCTGTTTGCCATCATCGTGGTTTTGATGTTAAAATTTAGATAGGGAAGGATTAAATGAGAGTTAACCTCTATGTCGCAGCCTCCTCTGAGCACGTGTCATTTCCAACCCACTCCATAACAAACTCCCGTGCTTTTTAAATACAGTTTGTAAAACTCAGGTTGCTCAAATGAAGCTGAACTTAATTATTAGGGTGAGGAGCTTTGTGTAGGTTCCACACTCAGTGCTAACGTGAGCCTGGGGTGTTTGACCAGATACAGACAGGAGGGCAAAGCTCTGCTGTAATGCACTGTAGAGGAAGGGCGGGTTGTGGCTTTTCTTGTCTTTGAAGTCCTTAATGTTCACCTGCTAAGGAAGGTCTTGCAGTACCATAATAGCTGCCTGCAGTTACCAGTTGGCACCAGCAGTGTGAAAATGTTTCCAGGGCTGAACTAAGCAAACCCTGGTGTTCCCTGTGCCTCTTTCCTCATCCCAGTGAGGTCTGTAATAAAAATATTTTTGAGAAACCTGTTGTGTTTGGCAAACATTTGAGTAGTTAAACATTTGGTTTCTTTAACAGGGCCTGTTTATAAACACAGGCTATTACCTAGGTGAGCTTTACAGGGTTGAAAACCTTTGTAGTTGTTTCCTTTCCTCTGCTTTGTCCAGGCTTATGGCTTTCTGTTTGATCCACGGGTAGGATAACAGAAGGGCAGTCTCTCTCCATGGCACTATGCCTCATCTTTAGTGTGGGATTTTTTTTGTGTGCCCACATTACATAGATTTCCATGAGTGATGTGAGACGACGTCTGGAGTTTATAACATGGATCGATAATTAGAACCAACGGTAGATGCCTTTTTTGCCGTGAAGCTGAGAAAGTGTAGCTTCTGCTTTGTGTTCTGCAGACATCCAAGCAGCACTAAATAATTCTGTGAGCGGATACTGATACCAATGAAACCCTACTCAGAATCTGAATGAGCCCCATTCTGTGCACTGCCATGCTTTGGCTCTCTTTCCAGGTGAAACCAGTTCTTCTCTCTTCCAGAGGTAAAATAAGATCTGGCTGGTATCCACTTCTCCAGTTCAAGGGATAAGTCAAATTTGTTCAGATTACAACTTGGTGACGAAAAGCACAGCAGTCGGGTAATCATCTCTGAGCCAGTGTTTGTCAGTGAGGCAGCGAAGAACTGATCCCTACCCTAAAATGAGGAGGGGAGTCTGGGCAGAATTGTTGCTGTTCTCATTGCTGCTGCACGTGAAGTTATTTTTGTAATCCTGTAACTACCTTGTATGCAAAATGATTTGTACTTGGAACTGACAGGTTTTTTTTGAAGGATGAGAATTCACTGACGTGGTACCGAAAACCATTGCTGCGTGAGAAATTATGCAGATTTATTTTTGAATGCTTGGTTTCTTATGAAAACGGGCAGCACAGATATCTCCCTGCTGGGCTCCATGGGATGAGAGCACTTCAGATGATGTAGCTGCTGAGAGTTGGGAAGCATGATACTGCTCTGCTTCCAGAAGTGCTGGAGATAGCAAAACTGGGCATCTTTGCTCTGCGAGTCAACTGCATGCAGCTAAGCAGCACGGTGTCAAATGAGCATGGAATCAGCATCCAGCCAGCTCTGGTCAGTCTCTGGCAAGGACAAGCTGCTTTTGTGAATGCCCTTTGCCTCTGACAGCTCTGATCATCACTTGTGTGCCATCGTTCTGAAGGTGCTGTTAAACCACCAGTAGCTGAAAGCTGTCAAAAGACAAAACGTTCATCAAAAACTGGTGCAAAGCGTGCCTGGAAGTTGGTGCTGATGTTTTCCTGGGGGTAACTGCTGAGAAAGTGCATTAGGAGAAACAGAAGGTGTGTGCAGGCTCTTTGGTATCGTGTAGTAGATGTGGAAGTGGCTTCCTTTTGTATTCAGGGTGGTACTGAAGACCTTAAAGTAGGCAAAAACAAATAAAGGATGTGGTTTAATTGTTTCTGCTTTGCTTCGGTGGGTTTTGTTAAACTCAATTCCAGCTGTTTTTGTTTGTTTGTTTTGTAGCTGTAGCTTAGCTGGTAGTTGCTCTGAAGTGATGTTTTCATGTTGATTTTCTGGATTCCATGGCACACACATGTAAAAATACAAGTTCTAATGAATGTAGGTTTCTTCACACCTGAGTGCTGTTATAGGTCATGAAAGTAAAGCATTGCAAAAGGTGCTCATAGAAACTGGGGCTGGGACAGATGGGTGTTTCGTTCAAGCAGGGCCTTGGCACATTGATCAGTGATGGCAGCGAGAGCTGGGACACATCTGGGGATTGCATGGCTGGTGCAGATTGGAGAACAGCACTGTCATTTTAACCTGGAGTTGCGGGTGTTGAGGGAGAGGTCTCAGCAGCAGTTGTTGTGGTGGGAGTTGGATGTAGACCAGAGCATGCAGCTCTCATCAGACCTTGAAGGAGCCCTTTTGGAGTTGTGCAAATGCAAATT
Organism: Perdix hodgsoniae; assembly: GCA_035772895.1. NCBI lineage: Eukaryota > Metazoa > Chordata > Aves > Galliformes > Phasianidae > Perdix > Perdix hodgsoniae. The sequence continues at coordinate 2,268,381 of JAPSGF010000020.1, read as the reverse complement.
TCTGCTTTTGTGTTTTTTGTTTTTAAACTCTGCATTTTATTTTCTGTGTTCTGGACTTCTGAGTCCTGATTTGATTGAACGCAGCATCAAGCTAGAATCTGGTCAACCCTGAAAGAGAAGGTAATGCATATGTGTGTGTAAATCAATGTGCATATGTGTGCCACTGCCGTGCTTTGTAGGCTTTGCATTATGCCAAAGGCAGCTCACTCAGGTCTTTCTGAGCAGCGGAATGCAGTGCTGCAGTGGGGAAAGGCTGAGTTTTTGATAGTTAGTAATGGAGGCTCTAGTTCAGTGTGAAATGACTGTTAAATGGAATTACCTTTCAGCAGCCTTGCATTTCTGGGTCAGGTTGACTAATATTAAGGAGATTAGAAATATTTGAATTTGCTCTCTGTTCACTAACAAATGGGCAGCTCTGTTAACCAAGTCCTCTGCGGTGCCAGCGAGGTTTTATTCCTGTTCCCAGTGTCTTCAGCACTACATATATGCTGACTGCATGTGTCTGTGCAGCACAGCAGTCAATGCCATGTAAAGGAAAATAATCTTCGTAATTCTCAAAAACTTCCAAAATCTTTCAATTTTGACAAATAGTGGCAGTACTGTGTGGTGAAGTGTGAGCAGCTGTAAGGGATATTATTACAATACTGGTTTACGACGTGTTTTTATTGAAGTGAGATGTACTTCTAGCTCTTATACTTGGTAAGATCCTGTCTCGGTTTCTCTTCTTCATATGAACATTTTGTAGTTCTGACAGATGCTGTGGGTCAGAGTTTTTTTTGAATGGAGAAATGTGTTATTCTAGAAATGAGCTGAAGGAAAGTGAACGTGCTGCCAGGTCAGTGATTCTTTCAGCTTTAGATGTGCTGCTTAACATGAATGGTTGAAGTGACTTCAGGGGGAGATCTTCACAGTGATTGGGTGACATGGGATCAAATTCTGTGTTGGAGCACAGTACGATGTCAGGCTTCTTGTAGGAAAACACAGGTGAGGCTGGCAAGCAGTGCTGGTGTGGAGACTCCTGTTCTTGCTGGGCTCCGGTCTGATTGCTGAATATGGGTACAAGTATTTATTTTGGGATGTATCTAATTTTAACTTGTTTTGCATCCGTAGAATAATACCAAGGAAATATTGCTCACAAGAACTTTTTCTTCCACTCTGGGCTGTTGGAATTGGCCTGGAGCTGTAGCATTGCAACTGTTAGCACCGACTGTGCTTCAGCTAGCGTTGCGTGATTTGGAATGATAGAATTGCTGCCAGCTGTGTAGTTCTGCTGATTAGCAGCAAATGTGCAGGTCTTGGTGAGGGTGGGAGCTGGTGGGGGGAGAGAAGCACAGTGCAAGCACAAACCCTTCTGCTCTATTGCCTGCGAATTACGCTGTTAGTGATGCACTTGTTGAAACACCTTTGTTCCAGATAACGTCCCCGAGGAGCTGAAGGACCCGTTCTACATCGACCAGTATGAGCAGGAGCACATCAAGCCTCCCGTCATCAAGCTGCTGCTGTCCAGCGAGCTGTACTGCCGGGTCTGCAGCCTGATCCTCAAGGGCGACCAGGTGGCAGCACTGCAGGGCCACCAGTCGGTGATCCAGGCACTGTCTCGAAAGGGGATTTACGTCATGGAGGGCGATGACACACCTGTGTCTGAATCTGATCTGGGCTGCGCACCAATCAAAATGGTTAGCTTAATTAAATCCACCTAATGATCTTTTTATTTAACGCTATTTAAAATAGTTCATGGAAGGAAGGGATTTTCATTTCTAGGCCGCTAACCTCGGGAATTTTTCATTGTAAATACAGTTGGAATATACAAAGGTTTCTTTCCTGAAGGATTTTGGGTTTTGGTGCTCATTGCGTTCTTCTTTTAGAGTTCTCATATGGCAATGATTGACGCCCTTATGATGGCCTACACTGTAGAAATGATCAGCATTGAGAAGGTGGTCGCTAGTGTCAAGCGTTTCTCTACATTCAGTGCCTCAAAAGAACTGCCCTATGATCTGGAGGATGCAATGGTTTTCTGGATTAACAAGGTAAAATTTGCTTCAAGGGAAGTGTCTGTTCCTTATGCAATTTTCACAAAGCTTTTGATGAGTGCATTCTGTCCACCTTTTTAACTGCCCCTTTCTGTCATCTTTTCTACTTCAAAGATCTGCTTTTGATCATCGTGTTACTTATTCCACAAGATTATTTTTTGTTACTTGAGGTAAACGTGTATTTGGATGTATTTATCCCGATATTAATCCTTTCTGTGCTTTGCCCTTTTAGGTGAACCTTAAAATGAGGGAGATAACAGAGAAAGAGATCAAATTAAAACAGCAGTTAATGGAAAGTCCAGGGCATCAGAAGGTAAAATAGTTTTGTCTTCAGTCTTTACTCTGTGCATTAGTGATCAATGGCTTTGGGTATAAACATCTCAGTATTTTCTTTGTCAGATAAATGTGAGGCATCCAGTCCTCGAAACTCCTGAGACTTTGTGCATGCAATTTGTTTGTGTTTCTTGGTGCCCTTCCTTTCCTTTCAATCCCTGTAGGATATTTTGACTTTCCTTTTAGTTGGACTAAAATAACTGGTGTTACTTCAATAATTTCAGTAGACTTCACTCAGCTTTCACGGAACAAAATATATAGTATATATTTTGAAAGCTTTTGGAGGCATATTCATTTTGCATGAATTTATTGTCTAATTTCAATTTAGAAGCTTATTCCAGTTCTGTCTAGTGAGCATACTTCTGGTATGTTATGTTTGTGACTTTTTTCTACCTTTTCCCCTGAAGATATATCACAATGCACTAATGTTGCAACAACATAGTACACTTTCATTGCTGGAGAATGTAAAATAGGTTTTCTTTTTGCAAACGTAACACACACCAGGCTATCAGTGCTCCCAATTAATGGCTTAACAAAGCCTTTAGAAATGCTCAATCCTCTTTCCTCTAGTTGGCATGGCTGTGCAAAGGGGATAAAATTATAATGTATGAACAAGGCACTATTATTTGATTTCCACATTGTGGCAAAGTTTTTGTGTGCTTTATGTAAAATCGTATCTTTTGATGATGAGGGACCCCGGAGCTGTTCAGTTCACAAGTTGATATCTGGTCCAAAGGATCCCATGTTACCAATTTGACCTACTGACTTCGGGGGCTCTTCTTTAATTTAAACTTCTGGAATACAAACCCTCTGAATATGAAAGTGTTTCTTGCTGAAGTGCATTTAAGTATTACTGCTTATAACTTGCATTGCTGATGTTCCTTTCCTATTCCTACATTCCTTTCCTTGCTTCCTGAGCAGTCTCCTTCCAAATGGTATTGGAAATTAGTACCTGTAAGTGATTTACTTTTACGCCAGTTGTCATCCACAAAATCATGGCTTCTTAAATTTCTTGGGATTGTTTGCTTCCATTTGCAGTGCTTTTTAGGCATTCTTTAAGAAAAACCAACAAACCCTCTTCATAAGCTTTCCGGTCATCAGGCTTAATTTTCATAACGTGGTTTCTGCATACTGTACAGCATACAGCATAATCACTTTACAGCACTTCAAAATTGTTCCCACAGTGCAGGAGTGAGGAATATGGAGTAGCAGATAAAAGCTAGGAGATTAACAGTGGTTGAAACGGTTACATTCACTATTTCTGTTGTAAATAGGCAGCACTAAGGTGATACAAAAGCTGGTCAGTTTAAATGGTTGCTTAATCTTTTGAATCCATTGTTAAGAGAAGTAGATGTCTGCACTAGTTCATTGTATAGTGCTCTTGCATTCCCATAGTTGGTAAATCCAACCCAGAGCACCATTGTTCATTGAGATGAGGTTAGAAGATTTGACAAACCAGTTTGGACCTATTGCTATGAAGAGTGGAACTATATGGTGAATTAAACTGTAGCTGGCATAATGGGAGGAAAGGCAGTATTTTTATTTTAGGGGGAGTGTGAAAACGGAAATAAAAATATGTAGGTTTTGGCTTTATGTAAAGTGGAATTGATGTTGCTTGCTATTAGTTGAGCTTCCTGGTTTTATCTGAATTTGCAGAGGTTCTCATTTGTTCCTGAGTTTCTCTTGGCCTCTGTCCCCTTTGTCCTCCACTTTGCTGGATGTGGTGCTTCTCATTTTCTGTTTGGGAGGATGAGAGCCGTGGTCTCAGTTGCAAATTCCCAAGAGTGGTGCAGCTGGAGAAGGCCGGCGTGCTCTGACCATTTCTGCCTTTCCACACTGGGCTCCATCTCTCCCTTCTTGCTCCTGATGCTTGAAGAGGCAGTTGACAGCTATGCCTGTGGCAGTGGAGTTGAAACTTGATGATTCTTGAGGCAACCCAAGGTGTTCTATGATTCTATAATCTTGGGTTTGTTTCAACCAAGTGCACCTCACTGAAAACTTTAAAGATCTGAAATAAAGAGAATGGGAGTAGGGACCTGCAGGCTGATAAAAGCTGTGCCAGGGCCCTGGCTGCCAGCCTCATTTAATGACTCGTGACAACGGAATGAAGTATTGACCTGCAGTTTGTCTCCTGTGTTCTGTGTGCTCAAAGGTCCCATCTGTATCCAAGGCCTACATTTGATAGCATTGTTAAGAAGCTGCATAGGTTTACGTTATGTTTAGAGACTCCTAAGCGAGAGTAGAAGAAACAAATTGACTGTGGTTGGTCTGAATTCCATTTAAAATCCTTTCCCATTGGAAAAGAAATATGTTCCTATTTTAAATAGAGAAGCAACCAAAATACAAAATGAAATTCCTGATGTTTCTTTTAATTTGTTTACTTCAACTAAGTGGATAGACGATGAACCTTTTAAGCTAACCAGATCACCTTAGTGTGCACACTTGTTTTATCAGACTTAATGACCACATTTCCAGTGCATAATGGATGTTGCTGATGCATTTGATTTGTTTCGTGTTTGAATAACCACCATCCTATATCTTGCTATTTCTTTTTGTGTAAGCCTGATCTGATGCATGCCATATCACACTGCATGCTGGAGCCAGTGGAATATGCTCGTGTGGTACAGTATGATTCACATTCCATTACATATTTGTGGAGTGCTCCAGGCTGGGGAAAAAAAGATCATTTGCACCTGGGAAAATAGCAATAGCACGTAGACATTGTTTTTAGACATACTTACCTTTGCCAGAGAAACATAACGTGCTGTATTTATATTTGTTCAAAATAACTGGAATTGTTCCTTATTATTAAATTCTTATTATTAAATTGCATATGAGCAACCTTCTTTCTTTTGAATGTAATTTTTCTCAGCCTGTGCCATCCTAAATTGACATGAGTGAGTGTGTGTGCGTGTGTGTGCACAGAGAGCTTGCCCAGGTTATCTTGGAAAGTTTATGATAAAATAAAACTTCGTTATGTGCATTAAGGAAGTTCTCTGTATAGCAGTATGCTAGGCCAGTATGTGAATCAAGAGAGTTCATGAGATGTTAAGTGCTGTTAATGTACTGGTAAAAAACTTTTCCATCAATGTAAGATACTTCTCATGGGCTCTGTGTATTGTTATTTTGCTTGCTCGATCATTTTGCTGCTGGGACTTGGATATAGCCCTCCAGTCCAGCACGTGGATTGTTAGTAAACACAAACACAGAATCAGTGCTAAAACTTCTCTTGCAAAAATTGCTGGACTTGTTCTTTAGATACTCATCAACTAAGCTCAAAATTATGTGAGGGTCCAGGGGTAGCCAGGAGAAGTTTTGTGTCGATGTGCAGTGAAATCAAGGAGAATTGTGCAATTGGTTTCAGCCTTTCCCCCTCCTCTTGCAGAGCGTTTTCGAGAAAAGCCACATCTTTTCCTTTGCACGTTACTATTGTATACAATGCTCTGAACCTCTCCAAGAAACCTTTGCTCTCTGGTGATATGGTGGCAAGTCTGTGTGTGGGTAACACATGAGAAATCACTAGTTCATCTTAATTTTTTTTTCCCCCTGAAGCTTTAAATGTATGTGTGTAATTTGTCTGTTTCTCTTTCTTTGAGTCTGCTGCATTTGTGCATCTGCGTGGAAGGATTTTGACTTACATTAGTTTGCATTAAGTTAAAACATGACTGTGAAGCTAGGAATTGAGCATGGATTGCTTCCAGATTTGAGGAGAATGTTTAAAAAGGAAGCACTGTATTTTTCTGAATTGGAGAGGAGAGTATAACCTTATACGTTGTTTCTGACTTAGATAAAGTAAAATGCTATGAAGGATCCACCATAAAGAGCTTTCAGTACTTAACTACAGCTCCTGCGTTTTTTGGCATCACATGAACACCAGTTTTCTTTTTTCAGGTGCGTTACCGAAGAGACCATCTGTCAAGCAGGCAATTACCTTACTTTCCTTTGCTGGAGGATTTGATGAAGGATGGTAGTGATGGTGCTGCTCTGTTAGCTGTGATACACTATTATTGTCCAGAGCAAATGAAGCTAGATGGTACGTAGAAAAGTTTCTTAGATGAGTATTCTGAAGCATTTGAAAGTTGAACTAGAAAGGAATTATCAAATGAAAAAGCAGCAGATGTAACAGGAGGTAATCTGTTTTTTTTAAATAGATCTTGGTGATATGATGTTGTCTCTTAATATTACTGAGCTTGGTCTAAATAAACCTTAGAAAGAAATAAACGCACTTTACTGTTAGCTCACAGTTCTTGTGGTGACGGGCAGATGTATACAACTTGAGCTGCCAGCCCTGTGTTATTTACAAACCTGGTTTTTTTTGCTTTTTTACTTTATCACTGGGTATTGTTGGTGGCCTGTTTACCTTTCCTGTGACTATGAAAATCATATATGGTTTGTAAAACAAACACCAAATTGATACTCGGTTGTGTGTGCTTTTCCTCTCCCTTCTTTTCCTATCCTCTGGCATTTAAGAGGTAGAAAGATTCACTGTTAGTCATTAAATGTGAAGAGATGCTTTATAAGCACTCTGAAGTTTCTGTGCATAGTATTTCTGTTAGCTGTGGCTGGAAGTTCAACTCACTGGGGTAGTGCCATAACTTGCCTTTCTTACCTTTCTAGATATTTGTTTGAAGGAGGTAACATCAATTGCTGACAGCCTTTATAATATTCAACTCTTGAGAGAATTCTCAAATGAATATCTAAACAAATGCTTTTATCTCACACTGGAGGACATGTTGTATGCTCCTTTAGTTTTAAAGGTAAGAAAAATTATGAAGTACACACTTCTAAAAATGTAGGCAAATCAGTAGCAGTTATTTTATTACTGTGAGGAGCATTTTGTTTCTTTTCTAGCCTAACGTCATGGTATTCATTGCGGAACTCTTCTGGTGGTTTGAGAATGTCAAACCAGACTTTGTACAACCAAGAGATGTTCAGGAAATAAAAGATGGTGAGTCTTTTACGTTTCATAAGTATTAGTGAGTTATTTCAAAATATTTACGTCAGAATGAAAAGCTGTCACACGTTGCTGTTTGCTTTGGAGCTTGCTTTCTACCCAAGCTTGCTGCAGAGTTCTTTGCAAGCAGGGAAAAAATGGAAGGCAGGTTAGTCCTAAATCCACTTGTGGATTGTGTTCTAAGTTTTGGAACGTGATAAGCAGATTTTCTTTAAATACAGCTTATTGCTTCTACTGCATTTCAGTTTTGTGTCACAAAATTGTCATTGTAGTGTACTGCATTTGAAACTTCTTTTTCTGCTTTGTTATTTTAATGGTTATTTATAACATTAACACAATTTTTAATATATACACAGTTAAAACAGTGTTGCAGCAGAAGAGCAGCCGCCCACCCGTTCCTATTTCCAATGCAACTAAGAGAAGTTTCATGGCTAGTCCTGCTAGTACAAATCCAGCAGACGTGCAGCCCTCAGCTCAGGCAGGCTCTGAAGCTTGCAGTAGGTACTACCTGCACCCTGAAGAACCTGACTACCTGTAAGTCTGTTTTCATGTTGTTTAAATTGATCATCTACTCTATGCTTCCATTTGGATCACATAGGAAATTCTGCTACTAGCTGTTCTGATTTTGCTACAAATTTTCTGCACACAGCTTGAATTCACTCAATATGTAAAATATTCTGTAGTTCAAAGAAATACTTGGCACTGTTATGTTTGATCTTTGGCAAGTTCCAATGAGCCTCAACAACAAATGTCACTGTTGTATTGAAGAAATTCTTCTAATTTCTATTTTGAAGATAGTGTGAAATGTGAAAACTGTCCAAGCATCTGATCTTTGCTGGCCGTTTTCTTTAAATGTTGGTATGAAAAAACTTAACTGATTCAATGCACAAGGAAGTCAGTGACAAGGTTTCTCAGCTGAACCAAATGTGAGAGCTGTAAGAAAGTTAATTCAACCTTTACTTTGTCTCAAGTGTACTATTACCTAAGCTACATTTTGAAGTCACTGTATTTAACAACATAAAACACTTTAATTTCAGATTGTAGTTTCCTTTTCTATTGTTTCATGTGAAAACCTTAATTTTTCTTTAAGTTCTTTAATACTGATGATGTCATCTTGTGTTTTAAGGGAGAATGGGGGCAACTATTACTACTGTAACTTTTCTGCTGTATAACTTTTTTCTTTTGTTATAGGAAAAAAAAAAATCTTCTATTAATGAATTCTTACTGTTCTGATTTTCTCTATTAGTGGCAAAGGAGGAAGCCCTGCCTTTAGCCCTTCCCATCCTCTGCTCCCTTTGAGACAGAAACAACAAAAATCTTTACAGGGTGAAGACAGCCCTGGTAAGTCTACTTTGAATTTACATTTCAAAAGGCAATGCCAATCACTGTCAATACAACAAAAAAATACACATGCCAAGTAGACAATAAATTTAATTTAAAGGTACTTCTTGAAAATTTGGGTTTTATATTTATACAGAGTTACTTAGAATTCATTTTCTTTTATCAGCAATAGTACTGACCAAACTTCATATCAACTGCCTGGGCTCTTACAACATGCCATGATGAAGACCGTTTAAACAAAAACTAAAAAAAGAAAAAAAAAAAGATGGGTCTGGAGAGTGAGTGGGAGGGATGAGGAAAGCAAATTGAGCACTTCCATGCTTGGAAATGCAGAACTCAAATCTGCGTATAAATATGTTCAGACATGTGTGCACACGTGTCTTATATATATTTATGTATACAGTGCCATTTTTTCAGTGTATTTTACCAGGCTTTTGTTTACTTTTCTTTAGTATTTTGTGCAAATTTGTTTTCTGCTGCCATCTCTTGGCGAAATAATGTATTATATTTGCTATTAAAGGCAATGATACTCTTAGCTTAAAGATTGTTTCTAAAACATTACCCACTTAAAAAATATTGTAGGTCATCGACATCGTTCTAATTCTCTGACTCGTGTTGATGGGCAGCCACGAGGTTCAGTTCTTGCATGGCCAGAGAAGAAACCCAGGTAATGTGTGCTTTTAAGTTTTACAGTACTGTTTAATGGAAGGGTAGTCCATACTGTGACAAATGTCCTTGTAGTAATATGGTATCACTTCCTTAGAAATGGACTGAGAGTTGCTTAACTTTGTTTTCTTTAATTAAAAAAAAAAAAGAAAGCATTTTCAGGGATGACTGATTTTATTGTTGCAAGTGAACATACTTCAAATGTGATTTGCAGTAAGCATTGTTGAGAATTTAAGTATCCGAGGTTGCTCTCTTTCTGCTGATGGTCACTTGCTGCAGGCTACCTTTTTCAAATCAACAGCAATGTTGGCTTTGTGTATTATGGTTTTCAATTCAGCAAATCGTAACTTTTTGTACTTTCTCTTCAGTATATTGTTCTTATCTTTTTTTCTAGGCCTCTCTCTCAGCCAACACCATTTGCTCTTCATCATTCTGCCAGTACTGATGTGGATCCTGGGTCTGGTGATAGCATTAGTCTGGCTAGATCAATCAGCAAAGACAGTCTTGCTTCAAACATCGTTAATGTAACTCCAAAAAACCAGCCCCATCCTTCATCAGTAAAAACTAATGGGAAGAGCTTGCTGAACAATGTTGAAATTGAAGATGAAGATGAAGAGCTTATTGCAATAATCAGATCTGAAGAAAGGCCGAACCGTGGTGATGTGGAATTGCAGAACGTAGCAGCCAGAGTACCCAGCATTGTTGCAACTGCATGGTCTCCAAAGATAAATAGCGAGTCTTCAGAAAGCAAACCAGACAGTTTCTACTTGGAGCCTTTAATGCCTGCAGTTCTAAAGCCAGCAAAGGAAAAACAAATAATAAATAAAGAGGATGAATGTGGGGAGGGGAAACAAAGGAGTTTTATAACAAAGAGATTAAATGAGGGACACTTGCCTTTGATTCGCAAGAAAACAAATAGCAGTCATGGTGACCATGATCTCAGTAGGACTTTTACTCCAATTTCTAGTTCTGATTTCACTCCAGTTACTGAATCCGGTGCTGCAGACTCAGTAGCCCTGGTGGAGGCAGGGTTAGAAGCCTCCAGACCGTTAGCTAGTAGCAGTTTAGATCCTTCTGCTCAGGATCAACCCACTGGAGGATTTTTTCTTCATGCTGCTAAATCTGATGATGATATAGCCAGTAAAGTCAATGTAAGTTATGTAAAAAGTCTCAATTTACATGTTCCAGATACTACATGGACTATGGTGAGACAGGACTCTGATTCTGATCTCTTAGACATAGAGGACACTGAACAGGACTTGGTAGTCTTAGATGACCATCCTATAGTCGCTAAATACATAGGTGAGGAAGAATCTGCAAAGCTGCAAGAAGATATGAAGGTAAAAGAACACGAAGATAAAGATGATGCCAGTGGGCGTTCCAGCCCATGTTTGAGTACCATTTCCCAAGTGAGCAGTGTGTCCATGGCTAGTGGGAGTGTGAGAATGACCAATTTTGCAGAGCGAAAGCTTCAGAGGCTTAATAGCTATGAAACTAAGTCCAGCACAAGTAGTTCACAAAAGACCACACCAGATGGATCAGAGAGCTGCCCAGCACCACTGACCACGTGGAAACAGAAGCGAGAGCAAAGCCCCAACAGACCAAATAAAGATAATGTTAATCTTCTAGCTTCTGAACTGGTGCAGCTTCATATGCAGTTGGAAGAGAAACGAAGAGCAATAGAAGCTCAGAAGAAGAAGATGGAAGCGTTATCAGCAAGGCAGCGACTAAAATTGGGCAAGGCAGCTTTCTTGCATGTTGTTAAGAAAGGGAAATCTCCCGATGTTCCACAACCACTTAAACCAGAACATTTTCCAAAAGAATACCCTCGGCAGAATGGTGAAGACTTAGATGAAGTTTCTTTGGGTTCTAAGTCTGAAGAGTATTTTGTGAAGGAGGAGGAAAGAGAAGACATGCTTAATGATTCCCAAGAGGTAACAAAGGTAAAAATGCAAGAAAGCATAGCGTTTGTTGAGCAACATAAACCAAAAGATTCTGCTGCTATACATGAATTGGAAAAAAATAAAATTATTTCCGCTGCCCTTCTGGAAGACAACGTTACAGAAGTAGATATTAATGAATGTGATCTTTCTATTGAAAAGCTTAATGAAACAATCAGCACACTTCAGCAGGCTATATTAAAGATTTCTCAGCAACAGGAATTGCTTATGAAATCTCCATCAGTGCCATCGCCAGGAACCAGAAGTAACTCTCAGGACCAAAAGGTAAAACCATCGATCCATTTTGTTGAGCCCCTGTCACCAACTGGAATGAACAGTCTTCGTAAACCGCCTCGATTTGGTCAGGGCAGGAGTCCTCGATCGGGAAGACCAGCTGATTTGAAAGTCCCTAAAGACAGACAACAAAACTCAGCACGTGTTAAAACCCCAACACAAAGTCTGGAAACCTTGCCACATTTAAGACCATTTCCATCCAATAGCTTGTTGAAGACGCCAACAGAAATAAGTTCTGAAAATAGTCCTGATCTGGGAAGTGGTTCCCAAGAAAAGTGTTTCTTTGATACCTATAGACTTCATGATGAGAGTAATCAACGGGCACTTGTTCTCTCCACCTCTAAAGATGCAAATATCATTTCTGAGATGAGCAAAGAGGTGAATAACAGCTTCAAAGATATAGGGTTGAATTCTTCTGATGGCTCAGGAAAAGAAAATGTCCCTGTGGATGAGCCACTGAGGAGCAAGGCTAATCTCATTGAAGTAGATTTGTCTGACTTAAAAGCTCCAGATGAAGGAGAACTTGAGAACCAGGATAGCTCTGCGGATATAATTAGTGAAGGTGACCAGAAGTCTGGTGTCGGATTTTTCTTCAAGGTAAATATGTTACCTTTATATATTCAGTTATTGTTACACTTTTGTCTAGCATTAAGAACTTGTTTTTGCCACTTCATTCTTGCATCATCTGGTGGAGCCGGATGCATTTTGGTCGCAATATTAGGATTTGAAAAAAAAACACATTTGTGGAGAAAAATTCTTTACATGGTATGAAAGCAGTCTCTTCTGATAGAGAGCAATCTCTTGCCAACTTTATGTGCTGGCATGACAATACTTTCTTTATCCAAAAAAACTCCAGGTCTTGACTTCAGTAAATCTGTCTTCTGATGCTGTATACTATGGTGCATGTTTATTGATGTAAAGGCTGTCATTATGCTGGGGCTGTCTGTGTTCTCCACTCTAGGCAACATTGTAGTTCCATGATACTTCACAGTTTTACAAGGTTTTGTGCTGTTTATGTTGACTTAAAATGAATCAGAGTAAGGTGAGACCCTGGATAGTTTTCTTTTTATGGACTTAAAGGAAAATTTGGTGTTGAAGTTCTCTTGGAGAACAAAAAAATTCAGTACGGTTCTCTGACTTACACTCTTCAATTCTGATGATCTGAAGATTTCCAAAAATACTGCCATATATTTCCCTTAAAAATCTTCCTGGAATCCTCAGCGATCCTTGATACTCAGTTTGATGTGTTTTCCTGTAGTCTTTACGACTTTCTATCCCTGTGAATCTTGCAGGATGAACAGAAAGCAGAAGATGAGTTGGCGAAAAAACGTGCGGCGTTCCTTCTAAAACAGCAGCGCAAAGCTGAGGAAGCTCGGCTTCGGAAACAGCAGCTGGAGGCTGAAGTTGAACAAAAAAGAGATGAAGCTCGGTAATAGCATGTGGAAAAGGATGGCTCCTTTTATCTTCAAAATGAGGAAAATCATTACATATTAAATGTTGTGGTTTGCTTTTCAGTCGCAAAGCTGAGGAGGACAGAATACGCAAAGAAGAGGAGAAGGCTCGTAGGGAACTTATCAAGCAAGAATATCTAAGGAAAAAACAGCAACAAATCTTGGAGGAGCAAGGGCTTGGAAAGCCCAAATCAAAACCCAAGAAACCCAGGCCCAAGTCGGTCCATCGTGAGGAATCTTACAGTGATTCAGGGACAAAATGTTCTTCTACTCGTAAGAATTTTGAGTTGTTTGTTCTCAATGAGTCCGGTAATCTGCTTTAATAAATATATTCACGTTTTCTCTTCTTTCTTGTAGCTGATAACTTGAGCAGTGCTCAGTCTGGTTCCAGTCTTTCTTTGGCCTCAGCAGCGACAACAGAACCTGAAAGTGTCCACTCTGGTGGCACACCATCTCAGAGGTAGAGATATTTAAAAATAAATAAACAAACTTTTATCTTACCTTACGAGAGTGTTAGGATTTAGTGTTGTTTGCTTTGGTTTGCAGGAATAGATGCGCAACAGTAATTAGCTAATTCATCTTCTGTTTTACTTGGGTGCCAAATTTAATCTGTACAAACTTGAAATTTCATTTGTTTGGGAAAAAGAAAAACAGTAGAAACTTTGCCTCAGTAATGTGGTAGGAAGAGTCTGACAGTTCTGAGCAAGAAGAGGGACAGTAATCTGTTTTTTTCAGGGCTAGTGTCTGATGAATTTTTTGAAGGGAATACAATGCTTATTTTCTCTGTCCCTCCCCAACAGAGTTGAATCTATGGAGTCGTTACCGATACTGAGCAGAAATCCTAGCAGGAACACAGAAAGAGACTGGGAGAATGCTTCAACTGCATCTTCTATTGCTTCAGTGGCAGAATACACAGGTAACCGTTTTCATTTTAGTTTGAGCATTTATTGTGATTAGCAGGCTATGTAAAGCTCTGATACATTTGGTGTGATCTGTTACTATTGAGAAGTTATCGAGCCTATTTTGTTCTGTTTCTACGAGTAAATTATTGAAGAAAATGTTTGGTTTTTTTCTAGCACTTCATATGAATTAAAATCTTAATGTTCTTAAGCATTGGACAACTAAAGTTTGCTTCTCTTCCTTAGGTCCAAAATTATTTAAGGAACCCAGCAGCAAATCAAACAAACCTATTATTCACAATGCTATATCTCATTGCTGTCTTGCTGGAAAAGTGAATGAACCGCATAAGAATTCAATATTAGAGGTAAGCAATCAAATTATGAATGCACTCACAGTCAAGTTCACCTGTAGTGCTTGCTTCATAATCCTACTTATCCATAGTGGTGATTACCATTTCCTAAAACATATCTGTGAAATGAGGAATGCTATTCAAGAAGAATCCACTTTTTTAGCTATGTGGGAAAGCTAAAAACAGGGCACATCATATGGGAGTTTTCACTGTGAGCAGTCTCCATGTATGTTTACTTGCTTATTTTTAATGCAGGAACTTGAAAAATGTGATGCCAACCACTACATCATTTTGTTCCGTGATGCTGGCTGCCAGTTCAGAGCACTTTACTGCTACTATCCAGATACTGAAGAAATCTACAAGCTGACTGGAACAGGGCCAAAGAGCATCACCAAGAAAATGATTGACAAACTTTACAAATACAGTTCAGACAGAAAACAGTTCAATGTGATTCCAGCCAAAACCATGTCTGTTAGTGTGGATGCTCTTACTATCCATAACCACTTGTGGCAAGCCAAGCGACCTGCAGTGCCAAAGAAGACTCAGACTCGAAAATGACACTGAGTTCTTGGGGAGGAGATTGCTGAACGGGATTGCATCAAATGAAGACATGTTTACTGTTTTCCTCTGGTTTGGTATGAAATGTGCAGAACCATAAACATTTTTTAAGAAGTTTCTAAACAGAAACCATGGATGCAAGTTATTAAGAATGAAGGAACATTATCAGTGTTTTTTATGAATGATAAATCTGCTGTTACACCCAATGCTAACTACTGTGGCTTTCAACTGATGAGGGACTGTGCATGTAGCAAGATCTTAAACAAGTGGGTTTCCTTTTACTTGAAGCTTTCCATCGGTACAAATTGGGAATTGTTTGGTTTTGTTTCCTCTCCGCCTCATTGCTGCCTCCTTCCTATCGTTCTTAAAGCTGGCAAGCTCTGAACTTCAGTAGAAGATTGAACAGATCTCGGGTGAAGTGTTTTGGGTTTGGTTTGGTTTTTTAAAACAGTCTTTAGGGAAATCTTCCTTTCAGACTTTTTTGAGGAACTGTTTAATACGTCAAATAGTTGTACTGTATCTACTGCCAACGTGAGCCCAGCTCTCAGATTTCTGAAATAAGTCCCAACTTGTGCTGCTCAGAACAGAGTTCTACTTGCAGTATCTGTTTAGAATAAGCATTGCAAAAGCCAGTCTTTTTTAAAAACAAACAAAAAATGACTAAAAATTGTTCACAAATTGAAAGATCTCTGGAATACAATCATGAAGAGGCATACAAGTGCTGCTGGCTGGAATGTGCCTGATTGAAACTTGAGGCAAGCAAGCTGAATGGAGCACAGTTGTTATCGGTTTCAGGTAGTGTCCTAAAGATTTGTTTGCTTTAATAAAGATGGATTCTGGTAGGTATAGAACATGTCCACTCTGAGCACGCTACTCTGTACGATGGTGCACTTAACGATCACAAATTTTAATGTTTTTATTATATCATGAAATGTAATTCTACTTTCTCTGTCCTGTCTTTCTTCTGAATGAGCAGCATGCTCGAAAATGAAGAGTGTGTACGTTTTTTATTTTGGGTGATATATTAATATATATTGATTTGTTTTTCTCATTTAAGAGCGATTTTTAAACAGAGATGTTTGCATTTGTTTCAAAAGCCCAAATAAGTCGAATGGCTTGGATTTCTTTTCATGTTGAAATATTAAATCTTGAGTCATGACCTTAAAAATCTTTGTGTTTCAGCAGATTACATTATTCTCTGTGGTGACAGGGTGTATTTGCAGTTCCGTTCCAGTTTTTAAGGTGTTCCCATTCCTGCCCAGGCTGGACCTCCCAGTAGGTTTCTGTAGCCCTTACATGACTTCATCTGCTAATCAGCTCCTGCTCCATCTGGGGTGACTGCCTAAGGGGCGCCTAGGTTTGTAACTTTGGTTTGCACATGTTTACTTTTTTCTTTGGAGTGTTACTTGAAAACATCACTTGTAAGTGCTGGAGGCACTACACCAATCCTAGAGATGAACTGAGCTCTGCAATAGGATGCAGTGTAATTATTAAACTTTGAGAATAATGGAAGTCACAAGAAGTTATGTACATAAGGGGAAAGTAGGGTACGTAATAAAGAGCTAACTAGGTAAAGTGGAGTGAAGGTCTTCCATTGTGATCTCTCCATCCTTTTTTCCCCTTCCAGTACTTCTTGATAGGCTGCTGCAACTTTGTAAATGATGTTAGATAGTTTGCTGCTTGTAAATAATTAAAGGCTTTATGGTTTCTAAAGTGCTAAGTATTAAACACCGTCATGAGTGTAACTTTTGTTACCATGCTTTTCATGCTTGTGCTTTATTTCTCACTGTTTGATATTATATACCATATTTATTTTATGAAAGCACTGAAATTTAATAAAAATCATTAACTGATTTCCTTTTTATTTCATGTGTACCTTTTGTTGTTGTGATGCTTCATCCCGTCAAAGAACTAATATGCTTTAAAGATGTGCTATTCTGTTCAGTTGTGCTCCTAGACAGCTTCATCTGTCAGCAGCTGTAATATCCTTGTGACTAGAGCTTAACTCTCCTGACCTTGGTTGAAACATGCTAGAATTTGACCAGCAGGCTTTCAGAAAATTGGGAGGTGATTTAACAGTCTCTAAAGGATTTATTTTATCAGTTTTCAGACTCCTGAATCTGGCTGGTGGGTTTTCTGGGATCTGAGTGCTCAGACGGTGGCAGAAGCATCAATAGAATATCTTCTGCTGAACTGCTGGGTGTCAGCTTGCTTGTGATGTGTAAGGACAAACCACCTCTGGAATTTAAATATCAGTTGGCTATTGTGGCCTCATAATGCCTCATAATACCTCTATTGGCTACACAAAAACATTCAAGTTTCAAAGCTGCAGACTTTTCCAACTTAGAAATATTTTTGACTGATAGATTTTTATGCAAAATAGTGCAAAATAGTCCTTGTTTGTAGAGATTGTGGGGTTTTTTTTTTTAATGTCTCTTTTCAACATTATTTTTAGTTCTCTGTATTATTTCCTACAGACTGTGAAATCTTGCTGCTCGTAGGAAGGAGTGGACTGAAAGGTTCAGTACCATTGATGTGCTGCCTGGCCTGGCTGTTGAGCTCAGCCTTGCCCAGGGCTGCCTGCAGCTGCTCCTGTTGTGCCACATGGAGGCATTGGCTCTGGTGGTGCCCGATGGCAGTGGGCTGCAGGTTGTGTGCTGCACCAAGCAGTGAGCACACAGGGCAGCATTGGTGTGGGTCTCCCTTTTGACCTCTCTTCATTTCTTACTCATTTCTTAATAAATACAAGAATGTACATCTTTAAAGTGCTTTTAGGTGCAGTTTCTGAAGCTTTCATACATCACTACGTTGTGTGTTTGCCCATGATGTTTTGCTTTTGTAGTTAATGTGTCTTTGTCTCATTTTCATCATGCTGTGTGGTTCAGGCAAGAAGTGGCCAAGTTTGAACGCATTGAGGCATTCTGAAAACCTGAGTGCAGCTCAGAGCCGTGTGTTGGATTTGTGGGAGGGCTGAGAGCACAAAACCACCTGACTTTGCTACATGGGAGAGGTAGCAGTGTGCAACCAGGCATCTTCTGGGAGCTGTCACTGTGACAGGTGGTTTGGGAACAGAGGAAAGGTGGAGAGACATGAATGAGCTCTCAAGACCCTGAGTTTTCCTTTGGTTTTGGTTGTTTTCCCCACAAGTCTCCAAAGCTGCTACAGCAGTGTCAGAACACTCCGTTCTGTCTTCGCTGTGAAGTTGGTGCCGTTGGGATCCGGTACCCATCCTGGTTTCGTGCCAGCAGCACCTCCCCTGGGTTATCATCTTTCCAGCTGTAAAGTGCTATAGTGAAAACTGCTATATAAGGCTCTTCAGGACAGCCTGAAGTAGTTCGAGGTGTGTGGCTGTCCAGCTGACCTCTGTAGTTGTTGTTACACGTTTATTACAGCGTACCTGAATTTTCTGTGTATGGCAGCTCTGATCACAGCTTCAGTTGCGCTGTGCTCACAGCAACCAAGGAGCACAGATGTGCCAAAGGCCAGGAGATCTCTGTGGGCTCTCAGACAGAGGTCTCAGAACCTTGGGGCAGGATGGGGCTCTGCTGGACTGCGAGAAGAGCTGAACAAAAACATGAGTACCTCACGTGTGCCATAGCTCAGTGTTGGTGATGAAGTCCAGGTCACTGGGCTGTGACTCATAGAGTATGGAAAAAAAGTAGAAAATCGTGGTTATGGTTTGCATTACTGATACCAGATAACTGTGTGAGCGGAATCTCTCAGTTGTGGTCCTGAGCTTCCTGTTTGCAGGTGTGGATGGGCACACAAGGAGTGCTTTCACCCTTCTGTTCCGGGCGCTACATTGGAGTTTAAAGAGGAGAGGCTGTGACTGAGCTGATGGTGTGAAGGAGTAACAAATGCATGTATGTGTCTTCTGTTGTACATAGTCTGTCTGCTACAGGCCATAGCATGAAGGCATCCAAAGAAGTGATGCTTTTGGAGCTGTGCTCTCCATATGAAGGAAATGGAGTGCTCCTTCTGGGTGAAGGTCAAATGAACTGAAAGGATTTCTTACTTAAATGCTGCTGCTCTTTCAGTTCATGCATCGTGCCGAATGTCACCGTCAGTTATTCAGAGTGCAGACAGAAATGACTCAAAGTTGGAATAGAATTAGTGGCACAAATGAGCGATGCCAGTAAAGGACCCGTGGTGAACCCAGGGGCTGTGCCTGCCTTCCTTGGGGCTGCCTGCCTTGTGCGATGCCTGCGAGCAAGGCAAGCACACGTTCCTGCTGCCAGACTGCAGGAGGGATTTATTTGACTGTTCAACTATTAGCTCTTATTCAGTATTAACTATTCATTTAACTATTTAAACTGAATTTGCAGCACAGCCCCAGGAGCAATGCAGTGATGGGCAGCAGTCTGCCCTGAGCCCTCACTGAGCACCAGCGTTAGCATGGGCTGTGTAGCACAGCATGAAACAGTCGTGCAAAACAAAGTAATGCCTCCAGCCTTACTGGAAGCTGACAGAAGCTCTGTGCTCCCACTCAGAGCCAACCCCAGGACACTGCAGCCACCAGGCAGGACAGCAGTCTCTGTTGTTGCTGCATGCAGCTCTTTTATTTCGATTTCTCTTTACAGAAATGTGAAACATCTTCACGGGAATCGTACAAAAACATCTCCGGTTGGCTGTCTATAGTGCACCCCAAGAGTACATGTCCCAAAACGAGGCCTTGGAGAGGGAAGGATGCGTTCTCTGTTGGCTGTGGCTGATGGAGCCCACGCAGAGCTGACCTGGAGAGCAGCTCCCCCTTGGGAAGTAAAAAGGCTGCGTTCAGATGGAGGGGTAAAAATGGGGATGGGTGTGTGAATACTCAGTAGTGCTGCCACGTGTGATGTGGGGTGGGGATGTGGTCCCTGTTCAGCAGACGGAGCTGTTAGTGCCATAGAACACAATGCCAGTAAACCTGGAGCTGTTGCAGCCTTCTCTCATGTGTTTGCGTTCCCTGGGTCCTTTCAGCTCTGCATCCTTTATTGAATCCTGTTTTTCTAAGGGCATTTTGTTGCTCTGCTGGTGGTGAAACCATTGGATTTCATCGAAAAAACTGGGGGAAAAAATAAAAACAAATGAGAACGACCTGAAATAAGTTCTGCTGTGCATTGGGGCCCTGCTGGAGCGGTTGGGGTGAAGCAGTCAGTGCAGCACATCCCTCCTCCTCTGCTCCTGCATGGCCACGGTGCAGCACTGCTCTGAGACAGCCCTGGGTGAGCAGCAGCAGCTCCTGTCGATGCAGCAGCGATGCCACAACCGTTACAAAAATAAAGTATTCTCATCTTTACATTTGTGTTGTAACCGAGGCTGAGGGTTTAGAAAAATTTAACACTTGTTCTTAGACTTGCATTACAGCAGGTGAATATCTACAGTATATTTCTTTTCTCCCATTAGAATGTCAGCTATAAATTTACACCATAGAAATAATGTCTGCAAAAAAGAAAAAAGTGTATGATTTATACACATATAGCTTTTTTCTTCTTAAATACACAACTTTGTACATTCAACAAACAGAAGTGGCGTTGGAATGCAGTGAGGGTGAGGGGTCCTCTTGCAGTGCCTGGGCTGCTGTGGGGTGGTGGGCTGCCCCCAGGTACACAGAGCAGCCAACTGCAGGGAAAGAGATGAAAATGTTCCCTTCTGAATGGTCAGCACGGGGTAACTGGAATATCCCAAGCACCAAGGGGTCCGTAAGGATCACCGAGTCCAAAGCCATGACCTCAGCCCCCCACATTGGGTTGGGATGGGGTGCTGCTTTGTTTCCCCCTCCCTTAAAGGTTAATGGGATGGAAAACCTTCAGCTCAGGGCTTGGTTGTGTGCACTGACAGCGGAGGGACGGAGCGCTGTGGGGTCAGCCGTGGCTCAACCCCATTGGCTTTGTGCTTCAGCTGCTCTCACTGTTTATCCTATGGGAACTACTTAATTTTTTTGGCACAACAGCTTACAAGCAGAAATAAATAAAACATGGAACTGCTGCAGCCAGTGAGATTTAAAAAAAAAAAAAAAGCATCTTTAAAAGCAAAACAAATAATATCAAACAGATCATGGTGGTGGTTTGGTTGTACCCACATCGCAGGGCTCAGGTGGGGGTTGGGTATTTCCACCTGCACTGCCCACTGAGTGCCAGATGGCAATGCTGGGCTGCAAAGCAGCAGAAACCATAGGCATTAGAAGCAAGGCCAGCCCAGGCCCTGTCCAATTGTCAGCCCACAGAGCTTTGGCTGGGTGGGTTTTCCTCGCTTTTCAGGCAGCACAGAGCTCAGCGTCTTCGTGGGGTGCCGTAATTTTAAGCAGGTTTTTGTAAACAACATTTATTGTGTGTCGTGGGGAAGGGGCGGTGGGTGGGAATGGCAGAACCCCTTCCTGGCAGCGGCACTGGGAGGGCAGGGCTGTGTTGTGCTTTGCAGGCTTCTTGTTTAAAAAAAAAAAAAATCACATTGAAGTTTTAGTATATGAATGTAAAAGTATACAAAGGTAACAACTTGGTTATTCATTTGGCAGTCAAAGAAAAAAAAAACAGCAACAACAAAAAACCTTTACACGTCAACATTGCAAAGTGTGCAAAAATAGATGGAAAATACGTCTTGTGTTTTTGCTATAGAAAGGTCTCCACTGCCGTTGTGCTGAAAGCAGCCGGGGGTTGAGTTGGGCTGCCGATGCACATCCATCTGCAGCAGGGGGCCTTGGCCAGGCCAGCACCACGTGGAGCCAGAGGGACACATCCCCGTCCGTGGTGCCTTTGCTGCTGAGCCCCAGTGGGTGCCAGCATCCCCAGAGCCAGGATGTGTGCAACAAGAGCAGTGCCACACGGCTTTGGGTCACACTGTTGTCTTTTTGGTGTGTTTTGGGATCTGCAGACGTTGCTTGGGTGCTGGAAGGGCTGCACTGTCCTCTTCCTCCCCATTTTCTCCGCGCAGCCCCCAGGACAAGCCAACAAGCAAGGAGAGCATTGGGGTGAAAGAGCCAAATTTGGGCTATCCATCCTGGACACCCAGCAAAGAGGAGCAGGACGAGCGGCTGCCCTTGGCTCAGCAATGTCCCCATCCAATGCGAACGGCTTGCATCATTTAGGGACAATTCTGAACACGGCCTCCTGCCCAAACGGGCTGAGTTGTAGCTCCAGTCTCACCACCAGCACCAGCAAAGACTTTCTCACTAGTTGCGGTATTGGTATAAAAAGTTAAAAACTCCCACGTGGTTCCTCCGGCCAGCCGCCTGCCCGCCTGTCCCATCGCTTTTGTCCCCACAGCACAAGGGCTGTGCTCAGAGCTGGGTCTCGTCCCGTGTCTCGGGGTTGCAGGAGCCCAGCTTGTTGCTGCAGCTGCTCTTGCGGCTGTGCCCATCGTTGGCCACGTGTGCCAGCGGGTCGGAGCGGATCAGGTACCTGCAGGGCACAGAGCGGGGCGTGGAGCGTGCCGTGTCCCTGCACCCAGTGTGGGCATCCTGGGTTTGGGGTGGGATTGGGAGTGTGTGCGGGGAGGAGGGGGTGACACGTACACGATGTCGTTCAGCTCCAGCCGTGTGTCTGGGGGTGGGTTGATCAGGACATAGGACAAAGTGTTCTGATGGTCATTCATCTCATCTGCCGGAGGAGAGAAGGGGATGATGGGCAGGGCTGGCTGGGGGCCATGATGGACACCCGATGGACAGCCTGATGGATGCCCCAGTGGGCATCCGACAGACACCCCAGTGGGCACCCCAGTGAATGCTCTGTCAGCCCCACTGCAGCAGCTCCAAGCATCAGGCTCGGTAGGGTCACAGCTGGTCCCCGAGGACAGCACCGGGTCCTTTAGCATGGCCATGCCCCCGAGAGCACCCCACCTCCTCCCACAGCCCCGCAGCCCCATGGCACAGGCTGGAGACTCCCAGACTTTTCACTTCAAAAATCAACCCCCAAAAAGAGATAAGAAAAAAGATGTCTTACCTTGTTTGAGCACAAAAAATGAAACACGTTAGTCTTGCTGCATTAAGTACAGCACAACGACCCCGAGCACCGGGTCAGGGCAGCCAAACCCCCCCAGGGCTGTGACCACGCTTTGCCACCTTCTTCCCTTGTTGCATCTATGAGCACCAAGCAGCACGTGGCTGAGACACCGTGCCCTTCTGCCCGCAGGACATCACTGCGGCATCCCAGAGCCCCCAACACCGCTCAGGAATGGCTCTGAATTGTGGAGCTGCAGTGATGCCAAACTGAGCACCGGGACACTCGGGGCCCTTCACTGCCAAACAAGATCATGGGGGGGAAGCAGGTGCTGGGAACAAGCAGCAGCGGGAGCACAGCGAGGGCATGTGATGGACAGGACAGGGGACAGACAGCAGGGGACAGACAGACATGGGCTTGCTGCAGGGTTGTGCACTGGGACGCCAGCAGTGCATGGCCCCTTCCCTGTGCAATGGGACAATGGGGAACACAGGGAAGGTCTGCACACAGACCCCTCCTCTTCCTGCCCATCAGCTTTTTGCTGCTCACCCCCTGGTTGCTCCCCAAACCACAGGGCTGACAGCTCTCAGCTGTCCCAGTGCTCAGCCCTACAGTGCAGCAGGAATGGGGGTGGCAGTGCTGGGGTGCACACAGAGCCAGGGATGCATGGGATGTGCCATAATGGAGGGGGGGTTCCTGGGGCACACAGGTTCTCCTTCACCATGGAAGCACCTTTTCCTGACCCCCATGCAGCACTGCTGAACCCACCACGTGTATTGCCATCATCTTGTCCCCACTGGCACCCCCAAATAATTTTTTGGGGAGGGGATCCAGAGCTCCCGCACCCACATTGTGGTGCTCACACTGCAGAAGGGCACAGGTAGGGTGGCTCACAGCTGTGCCAGAACACAACCAAGGGGGTGGGGAACACCATCCTGAGCTCTGCGCAGCCCTGGCAGTTGCTGGCAATATATTGTGTGGGGCTTCCATGAGCCACAGCTGGGCTGGGGCTCTGAGGGTGGACACGGTTTGTAGGAAAATGCCAACTTTTCACCTTAAGCATGGGCTGGCAAAGCCTGAACCACAGCCCAGCGAGGCCACAGCTGCCCCTGGGCTCTCCCGAGCCCCTCTGCATGAAGCTGTGCGCCGAGCACTGGGTGCTGAGTCCCTTCACCCTGAGCCTCTCCCCAGAGTCTGGGGGTGACTGCAGGGACACACGGGTCTGCACCCCAAACGAACCCGGGACAAAGCTGCAAACGATGCCTTCCCGCACTGCTTTGCTCAGCAGCAGCAGACAGAAACCCCCTCCTTGAACTGCTCCGGGCTTTGCAGGCCAAAGTCAACCTACAGAGCAATGCAAGGAGGTCACTATCAGTAACAGCTGAGGGATGTGATTTCCTCGCACCAGTTCCAAAGGGTCCCTGCGTTTTCTCTCCTGCCATCAGGGAGCCCTGCAGCTGCAGTGCAGTGTCTTTTGTTTTCCAGCTCCACCCAATAAAGGAGTGTGAAAGGATTGAGTATCTAAGGTGAAAACTGGCAAGGGTGTGGATTGGGCTCAGCCGGCATGATCTTGTTGTACGCTGCACGCCGTGAGGCACGCGTGACTCCCAGGGAGTGAGCATTACCTTGCAAATATCCCAGGTTTACCCGATTCATCACATCACTGGCTGTTAAATTTGCTACATCCTCTACAGAACATACAGGGAAAGGCACAGACATAAACAGAGAGAGAGAGAGAGGTCAGCAAGCCATGATTCGGCAAATATTAGAGACGAGCTGCTGCACTTTGGCAAAAAAGGAGCAAAAGATAAAGGCAAGGAGAGCAGGCAGAGTCAGTGTCCTTCCAACCACCAAGCACACCGATGCCAGCCGTGCCCCGGTGCCCGTGCACATCCCAGCTGGAGCCCCAGAGCTGCACTGAGCAGTCCAGCTGTACCAGCATGGCAGCACCGACTGCCATCAGCAGAGTGATACAGAGCAAAGAGAGCTGCGTCCCCCAGAATGCAAAGAAACTTTTGGGAGAAGGGGAGCAGGAACCAAGAGCTCCATCTCAGTGCTGCATCGCCCTCAGGCAGCAGTGCCAGGTGCGCAGCTGAACCAGCAATGCTGTCCCCACCTTCCCCTCCATGGAGCGGCTGCCACGTGCCCCCAGCACTCCTGTGTGCCCTCTGCTTCCCCGCATTTATCTGTATTTCCCCCACTCTCTCAGCTGCAGGCAACAAACCCCAGCTGGGCTCGGTGCTCGGTGCTCAGGGCCTGGCTGCAGTGATGGAAGGGGTCTGGCATGGAGTCGACAGGAGGCAGCACGGGATGGCTCACAGGGCAGGAAGACAAAACGAACCGAGAAAGCCATGTGCAAAGGACTTCACCGTAACCACGGGGCGGGTGTGGGCACACAGACTCCAGCACCAGCACGGGGCTGCGGTCCCCACCAGAAAGATGTGGGGTCAGCAGGAAGCACAGTGACACACGCGGCCGTCACACACCACCAAGCCAGCCCAGCCCCGCCAGATGCTCCTGAGATACAGCGCGGTGACAGCACGGAGCTGCAGCACCAGCCCTGCAGAACTGCGGGGCACAGTGTCAGGATTTGGATGAGTTGACCCAAAACAGAGCCAACCTGGGGCCTTGGGCAGCCTGCTTTAGTGGTTGGCAACCCTGCCCACGGCAGGAGGTTGGAACTAGATGATTTCAGACGTCCCTTCCAACCCAAGCATTCCATCGCTCTACGATTCGGTGGTTCTGTGTGCTCAAGGCTGCCCACGCACCACAGGCACAGCTCCTGTGGGCACGGACCCCACTGCAGCCACCCCGGGAGCAATGTGCACGACTGCACTGCTGTGCAGCATCCACAGACGGGTCCAGCAGCACCTGCAGGGCTCGGGCGCAATGGATGGGGGTTTACCTGCGGAGCCCACGGGGCCGCCTCGCCGCAGGGAAGCATGACCGCACATCACTTACCATACCCAGTGGTTGGCAAGCCCAGGTGCTTCATGCGGTTCTTGACGAGCTCGGACAGCTCCTGCCGCTCGGAGCGGCGGTACAGGCTGAGCCGCTGCTGGCTGATCCACTCGGCTGTCTTGCCGGAGTGCTTGTTGCCCTTCCTGCTCAGCCGGCGTGCCCACTGCATGCTCTTGCGCCGCAGCAGCGGGTGCTCGGACTGGTCACTGGAGCACGAGTTCCTGTGGTGGCCCGTCTTGATGCCCCAGTGCTCCTTCACGTCCTTCGTATCCTCGCAGTCCTCCACGTTGATGGAGATCTGTGACTGGAAGCCCGGCCGGTGACGGGGACCGCGGGGCCACCTAACGGGAGTTGCTCTGGGACGGGGTCCCATCTCTTAGCCGTGCACTGCCAGCACGGCGTCCCCGTGCTGCTAAAGCACCTGGGCAGCAGCTCTGGGATGGGGGCTCCGGAATGCCAGCAGCCATGGGGTGCAGCAGGCACCGCATCTCCATCAGCTCTATTCCTTCCTGCCCTCACCTTCCTCACTCACACACCGCAGCAGACCTGCTGCTGCATCTCTGCTACAGGGAGCTCCGCCGGTAAGCACTGATTTATTAATAAAGGGGATAAAAGCACCTCTAAGGATGAATGGGGATTGCATCGAGCTAAATGTCAGCTTTCAGCACCCTGCAGCTGCCTCCACAAAGCTGAAAACCGAAGATATTCACAGCGGAGCCCGGATCCTGCTCCCTCTCCCAGTAATTACACCGTCTGGCTGTTTGCTGGTGCTGTGGGGGACATCACGCCTGAGGAAAACCATCCCCGACACCGCCCACATGTGCACTGCAGGGGCCGGCAGCAGAACCGATAATCCCGGGTCTGGGTGCAAGCAGTACTCACCTGCGCTCTGATGTCATGGGGCTGCATTTGGGGGAAGAGAAAAAGGGGAAAAAGCGTCAGCCAGGAAATGAGCATCCCTGCTGTGCAGCATCCCCCGGTAATTCAACATCCGCTCAGTGCAGCATCGCCTGCCAGCACTGCTCATTGAGGGCTGAGCATTGGCACTGTGCTCACACAAAGGCAGGAGCCCCCCGGGTGAGAGTCGGGATGGGAATGCTGCTGCCCTTCCCACGTGTGCTGCCCCTTGCCTCGGAGGTGGCGAACATGTGCGACTCCGTCCGGTAAATGCCGATGGGGATCTCAGCACTGGAGGAGCAGAGCTTCTGGAAGAGGCGCCCGTAGGTCCGGATCCACAAGTCGTCCTCTGTGATCTTCATCTGGGAATGAACAGCAACTGCCTTCAGAACCAAATGCATCGATGCTAACCCCAGAGCAAGGCCAGCACCACAAACAGACCAGGAGCAGGACACGTGGGTGTAGCACTGAGGGATACGGCTGCGTGGTGCACGTGGCAGCGTTGGCCAAGAGTTGGACTCGATGACCTTAAGGGTCTTTTCCAACCAAAAAGACTCAGTGATTTTACAACATCAGGGCTCTTGGCAGTGCTGAGGTTGCCCATGTATGATGCAGAGAGCAATGTTCTCCCCCCATTCTGTTTTTTTTTGCCACTCTCAGAGGAGCCTCACACCCCGCAGCCCCCACGCACATGCCCTGCAGCAGCGCCTACCGCACAGAGGTAGCCAGAGCCCGGTGTGGTGTCGAGGCCCAGCAGCAGCCGGGTGATGGTGATCATGTAGTCCTTCACAAACGACTGCAGGAGGGGAGGAAATGTCAACCCTGGTATGTGTCAGCAGGCAGCCGTGCCCCCAGTGCCTCCCCCACCTGGTAGAGCAGCGTGTCCAGCATGCTGATGCTGAAGACCCTCCCTGCAGCGAAGGGCAGGCGGAACATGAAGGCCAGGTTGGAGCCATTCTCGCGCTCTTTCTGGAAGAGGAAAGACAATGCACTTGGCCTTGAAGGCTCACCTGAGTGGCAGGACAGCAGCAGAGCATCTCTGGTGGGCGTGCCAGGAGGAAGGCAGTGAAAGAGGGCTTTGTGGTGAAAGAAGTATTTTTTTTTTTTCTCCATGGCAACGTATGAGACATCGTGGCTTTATTTTGCTACGGGCTGGATGTGGTGCTTCCACGTCTCACTGCCTTGGGGATGTTCGCCCTTTTCAGGAGACCCCAGCACAGTGACACTGCTGCAGGCACAGCACTGAGCCCCTCCTCGGAGCATCCCTGCACCCACTCTCACTGCCCTGCTCCCAACACAGCAGCAGGCAAAGCAGCACAACCTCCAGCCGCCAAGAAACATAAACACGTAGGAAGAGGCAGACAGCCCCAAAATCACCCACCCACACATTTGTTTGCTGCAGGTTATGTTGGATGGATGCACAGTGCAGCGTGTGGAGGAGCACAGGACTGCAACAAACTCAGGATTAGTGACTCCCAGCGCTGAATTCCCAGAAAGCAAAGCTTTTGCTTACCTTCTCTAGCTTGGAAAGGGCTAAGGAGTAGCTGTCCTTTGCTCTGAACTGCATGAACCTCATGTTGGAGGGATGGGTTAGCTCTGTGATGATGCTGAGGCTGGGAAAGAGCCTGCAAGTGGGAAGAGACATGT
This sequence comes from Perdix hodgsoniae, assembly GCA_035772895.1. Lineage (NCBI taxonomy): Eukaryota > Metazoa > Chordata > Aves > Galliformes > Phasianidae > Perdix > Perdix hodgsoniae. The sequence continues at coordinate 2,240,147 of JAPSGF010000020.1, read as the reverse complement.
TGTTCAGCATCCACCTTGGAAGGGAGGGATCCCTGCATTTAAAGCTTGAGAAACACAAAAGGCTCCCCCGTGCCCACCCCAGATCAGAATTAGTGGAACCTGGGTGTCGTCCTCCCAGCCCGCAGCACCTATGGGCTCCTGGGCTCACTTCCTGCTGAGGCAACACTCAGAGGAGGGATGGGATGGAAAGGATGGGAGGGAATAGGATAGATGGGGACAGGATGAGTGAGAAGATGCTGGGATAGGACTGCTGGCCCTCTTCACCTGAACATGGTCTGGACGTTGACAATTGTCTTTGCATCCGCCATGTAGTCCTCCTCAGCACTCATGGTGCTCTCCTTGTCCACAACCACCAGGTTGTCAGCGTAGATGATGCCGCACTGCAGCAGGCTGTCCAGGCTGGGCAGTTCCCAAAGAGAAGAGCGCAGGGGTCAGCCCTCGGAAACGATATGGGGAAGCAGCACGCTGCGATGCACAGCGCTGCAGCCAGCCCAGCTGCTCCTAGCCAGCAGCCCAGCACCAACACCCATCTCCCAGATGGGTTCAACAAGGTGAAAAGCCAACAGTGGGGGCTGCCATAGCCAGCCCTTGTCTCCCCATGGAATGGGAAGGTTGCGGATTGGGGTGAATGCAACACGTCTAAGACAACGCTATAATGAACAACAGCCACAGACCAGGACACCTACTTGTCAATGGTGCCTTCCATGTAGTAAACCATGGGGAAACAACAGATGGCTTCCAGAAAGTGGTGCTCTGGTCTGCAAGAAGAGCAACAGGGTTCAGAAACCCACCAAACAATGTGATGTACAGCCCAAGACAGTCGTGCTCCTGCCCCATGCTGTGTGCAGTGCCCGTGGTAAAGCGGGGAGGGGCTCAGTGAGAGAGAAAGCACTGAAGAGAAGTACTTGCTTGTTGTCCAGAAGCAACACAATTGGGTTCAACTCCTTGCGAGACCGATAGTAGGCACGCAGTGGGACGATGAAGTTATACAGCCCATTGCCAGCGGTCTCTGCCGACACGATGATCAACTTGTTCTTAAAGCCATAGGCCTTGGCGTCTTCAAAGCTGTTGTGCTTGCAGCCCTGTGGGAGGGAGGCAGCTGGGACCCGTGGCAGTGCCCAGCCCCCCCTGGCACAGCCCTGGGCAGCACACTGCTCACCTTGTCCAGCCGCAGGCAGCAGAATGGGGCTTTCTCAGGCAGGAGGTGGCATAGGGTTGGCGAGCTGCCGATGTACGGGGAGTTAGGTGGGTAGCCCTTCACGTACCTGCAGCAGAGGGAAATCCCAGCACTGTAAGGATGTGGAAAGAGCCATCTGCAACGGCCCCGTCACCTCCAAGGAGCTGTGCCTCTGCAGCGACCGAACGCATGCGACTCACTCCACCACTGCTGAGCCCTCCTCATCTGACTGCGTCATCTCATCCTCCGACTGGTCACTGAGCAGGTCACAGGGCAGCAGGGATGAGGTGTCAGCCAGCTCGAGCACGGGTGCGATGCTGGGCCGGCGGTTGCCTGAGCCATTCTCTGCTGGCAGCGCCAGCTTGCTGCTGTTGGTGGGGCGGCACTCAGTGTTCTGCAGGTCCATGGCCACTGTACCTGGACGCAGTGGGGGGAAGCAAAGCGCTCTATAAGGAGGGGAAGGGAGCAGGGCTGGCAGAGCATGGCACCGTTGAGCCCCGCTGGGACCCCATCCACCACCAGCACCTCCTAAAATCCAAACATATTTACAGTGTTGACTGAGGCCATCGAGGCTCTCAGTTGGAAACCCAAGATGAAGCTCTCATCTGAATCTTCACTCATAAATTTTGGCTATGAAAGCCATGAGTTTCCCAGTGAGCAAAGCATGGGAGCTGGGCACATTCCTGCAGCCGTGGATCTGCACCTGCTGAACCTTCTCACACCATTTCACTTCTTGTTCCACTTTATGCAAAAAGTCCCTCTGTGAGCAAGCCACGTAGCAAGAACCTTCATGAGCTCTACTCAGCAAACTGTTCTGTGGCTTGCTGTGGGATAATCATGCAAACGGCTGTTCATGAGTATATATGCATAAATTATTTGCCTAAAATACAATCTGCCATCGCAGCGCAGCCTCTCCAGACAACCCCAGAACTTGGTCTCCCCAGATGCAAGCTGGAAGTAATGACTCATGGCATTTTTCATTTGAGAAAATGCACCGCTCGCCGCAGAGCAAATCGCGCCACCTGTCAGGTTGGGAATCATAAACATGATTTAAGATGCGGCCAACAGCATTTATCCTTCCAGGCAGGGCTTGAGTGATTTCTGCAGACAAATATCATAAATGATAATGGACATCAAAAGCTCTAATGATGGTGTCTGGGCTTGCTGAGAGCAGCTAGGATGCCAGGAGCAGGGATGTGGGTGCGATATGTGCAGGAGGCCCCCGGACTCACCCATGCTGGCGATGATGCTGTGCACGGGCAGGCGGGAAGGGCCATCATAGGTGCCCCTGCCTGCAAAGCCCTTCTTCTTCTGCTTCTCCTCCTGCTTGAAGATAAAGGCAGAGTTCTCCTCCTTGGTGATGTTGATGTAGAAGCAGGTGTCAGATGCAGCCATAATGTGCCGTGGGCCGGGGTTCAGCAGGATGCTCTTGTTCTCTTCCCTGCGGATGCCGATCAGGCAGACGCCGTACCTGTGAAGGGATCACCATGCAGGCAGTGCAGCAAAGCCCCCTCCCTGCACGAGGCACTCCAACTGCTGGCCCCAGCCCTGCACCCCTGCCCTCACTTCTTGTGAGCATGGAAGGCGGCGTAGGTGAAGCTTTTCCCCTCGTACTCCATGAAGAACTTGCTGTCACCCATGCGGATGTGGTAGACCTCATTGCCCGAGCAGCGCCCGTACATCCTCTGCCACTGCTCCGGGGACTCCTGGCCCTCCCTGCAACGACAGCAGCATGCAGGGATGGAGCTGCAGCCAGCAGGGCCCCAAGGAACCCTCAGGGTGCTGCGAGAAGAGCTGTCGGTACAACAGGTGGGGATTGAGCTCCTTCTGATTTCTGCTTCTAATTGCGTTTGAATTTAATGAGGGCTCCTGGTGGAGCTGCAGAGGCAGGGTTGAGAGCCAGTGTTGGCGAACAGCTGAAACCCTGTGGTGAGACATGCTCTGAGATAGCGTTTTGTAACCCTCTGATGTCATGTCACCCAAAATTCAGTAATTTCTGGCTCCACCAAGGTGTAAAGTGCCCATGTCAGCACCACACTGAGCTGCTTCCAGCTGTGCTCTATGTAAACCCACAGAACACCCCGCAGGCTCTGGCTCTGCACAGTCTGTGCATTCTGCTTCCTGCCAGCAGGATCTGCCTGATACAAGTGAGGAGTTGTATTGCTGCCCTCTAGCAAAACCACCTGGGGATGCTGCAGTGCCCCAGCACCACCCAGCCCTGCTTAGCAGGAAGGAACCCAGGGTTGTAATTGGGGGTGGGTGTCCCATCCCCAGGGGAATGGCTGTGCCCCCCAGCACTCACTGCCCACGGGAGGTGTGCACCAGCAGCGTGATGAGCGTGGAGGTGGCAGGGCAGACACAGTTGAGCGCCAGCATGGCGTACTTGCACTCCTCCTCACAGACGACGTGATCTGCAAGGAAACAAAGCTGCTGCTGGGGTGCCTCACGCCTCTGCTCACATTGCCAGGCATGTTTTGGGGTGGCCAACCCAAGCAGCACTCAACACGGATCACCAGCAGTGTCCCTAGAGATGAGACAGAGACTCATTCCATCCTCACAGAGCCCAAAGCACCCCTCGTTGGGCCTGAGGATGCAGGAGTCTTGCAGGGAGCACCAGGCCTTGTGGAGGGGGCCAGCTCTGGGGACTCACCAGCAAACTTGACATGAAACTTGTTCTCCGGCTTTAGGATCTGTACATAGAGAGGGCAGTTTGGAGCAAAATCTTTCACGGCCCACGCTCTCAGGATGGTTTGGTGGTCCTAATAAAAGAGGAAAGCATGCGCTATCTTCTGAGAGCTCATCTCCTCCAACGCTTCCATGCCTGGGACGAGCTGCTCACCGCTGCTGTGCGGTCCACCTCATTCCGGCTGCTGAGAATGAAGCAGGCTTCCCCATTGTCCATCCTGCAAACAGAGAGCAGAGTCCATGCAGCACTCAGCCCACGGAGGGTGACAGGGTGGCCATCGTCACCCATTCAGCGACAGCAGTGGGGACACGTGCAGCACGATGGGGTGGCTGCAGGAAGACCCTTCCCATGGCCACCTGCCACCCCCACCCCAAAGCTCACTTGGCTCTCATGAGGTCCTGGTCCTTCAGCGCAGAGCCCTGCAGGTAGATCACCCGCTGTGACCACAGAGGGATCTGCAGCACCCGTCGCACCTGGATGTCCATCTCCGTGGGGCAGAGGATCACCACGTAGTAGTCCTGGAAGAAAGAGGCTCGTGTCACTCGGCAGGCAGGCAGCCCCATGGGCATCCTCATGGGTAGAGAAATCCATCGAGGTTCTTGCCACATCCTGGACATAAAAATGGGGTGGATCAAGCAGGTGGTGTGACCCAGCCATGCCCAGCAAAGACAAGCATTGAAGGACAAGCGTCGAGGGTCAAGTGTTGAAGGAGCACATATGGGCATGCACCCAGCCCTCACCTGCAGGCGTGGGTGGGCGTAGAACTCATTGAGGAAGTCCATGAGGAGGTCAATCTTGAGTGAGCTGACACACAGCACGACGTGCTTCTCTGTCTGGGCGCGGTGCCGGCTGTAGTTGCCCCCTGACTTCTGCCGCTCCATCCACAAGTAGACGAGTTCCTCAAACTGCAAGCAGAGGGCACAGCTAGTGTCTCAGCACCATGGAATGCCCTCAGTGCCCCCACTGGGTGGCTGACAGTGCCAGGGACAGGGGGACAACACCGTGCTCAGTGCAGGTTCTGCACCCTTCCTTGGCCATGATCTCACCTGCAGCGGCAGCACAACCAGCGCAACACAGATCATGATGACGACAAGGAGCTGGGAAGGCCAGATCTTGGGTGTCACATCCCCATAGCCCACGGTGGAAAAGGTGACGATGCAAAAGTAGAAGGACTTGAAGAGGGAGAGCTTCTCTCCCGCTCTCTCCAAATGCTGGATACCACACGTGCTGCAGGAAGAAGCAGGGAGCCGTGAGCTGTCATGGCTCCAAAGCCATTGTGCCAAGCATGAGTGTGAAAGAAATGCATCTACAGCTGCAACGGGCAGGAGGCACTGGGGTGAGGAGCCCTTCAGAGCCCAGAAATTGCATTCACCACTCATCTGAGAAGACTGCCTTTTTTGTCACGAGCCCAAAAACTCAATTTCCTGTCTTCTTGCCGATTTAATTAGTATTATTTGCTCCCAATTCAGACCAGTGAGGAAAATTGATACAGAGCTCAGTGCAAAGCCAGGAGCAGGGCTGCAGTATGGAAGATGTTGGTTTCAAAGCACAGGGTGAAGGGCCTGGTTAATGAACAGGGTCCCACGGACCTCTAAAACCAGCTGTTGGGACGCACAGTGGCAGAGAGGCAACTGGGTGGCGCGAGGTGCGACACTCACCCAGTGAAGACGAGACACAGGAGGGTGCAGATGAGGATGAGCACCTGGTTGAACATGGCAGACTGGGTCCTCTGGATAGCACGGTGCAGGTCATTCTGGGGGAGGACAAAGGTGTGGTGAAGGAGGCTGTGCCCAACCCACAGCCCAGTCGAGCTTCAGCCCTGCAGGCTCCATCCCAGTGCCCGACATGCTGCTGGCAATCTGCTCCCTGCGGGTGGGACGGCGCTTTCTGCCAGGGCTCAGGCACAGTTTGTTGCTGGAGCAGAGGAGATGGGATGCCCATAGGGATGCATGATGGTCACTTACTATCATGTTCTCCAAGGCGTATTTGGCGAGCCAGCAGTTCAGAAAGACAGGGATGAACAAATTCCGCAGAGGAGGCCAAAATATCTACAAAAGGAAGTTGACTGGTAAAGGACTCAGAAAAATCAGGGTTCTTCACCAAAAACAAAATCAGCTTTAAGTAGCACTTAGCCAGATATCTGGTGGTTTTCCTTATTTCACCACCAAAACTGCAGCACAGTTTTAAACTTAAAGCTGCTTTAAAATGCAGCTGGGGAACACGTACTGTGATAATGAAGGGCACTGTATTGATCATCTCAAGGATGAAAGAAATGCGGAAAATCTGCTCCCAGATGTTCCCCTGAAAAATTAAAAGAATAATTAATTAAAACACTTGAAAGTGTGCCAAAGGCCAATTACATGCTCCCAGTGCCCCAGCCCTGCTACACAGGGAAGGATGCGGCGCATCCAGAGAGATGCTATGCTTTTCTGATGGGCTGAGATGTGGTGCTGGCAACAAAACTTCCCAGATCATTCCTCCCCAAGCACCTCGATCAGTGGGGGGGTGGTGAAACTGGGGACAGCAATACCCAGTGCAAGGACTGAGGGTAGCAATGGGCACAGACCTCTGTTCTGCCCCTGGGGCACGAGGCAGGGGAGCTCACCTTGTAGCTGAGATAGATGAGCAGCATGGTCTCCAGAAAGCTGATCAGGGCAATGCTGACCTGTGGGCACAGATGGGGAGAGCTGCTCAGGGCTCCAGCACCTGTGCTTTTGTGCACTGAAACCTCAATTGATTCCTTGCACCTATCTGAGGTAGGCATGTGGCTGCACCAGGAGCTGCTGCTCAGCCCTGCACAGCCCAGTGCTCACCTGGACAGCCCACAGCGGCAGCTTTCTGTCCACCCAGAAGATGTGTGACCTGCAAAGAACATCCCATGAGGATCCAAACAACAGCAGTTCCTCTCCTTCTGCTGACCACCAGCCTGAGTCCACCTCTGATGTCTCTTCCATAGCAGAGTTGCTTCTGGAATTGCCCCATGCAAAGCCTGAAACCGGCTCCGACCACCCCCAGTGCTCACAGAGTTGGATGGGAGCCCCAAAAAATAAAGGCTAGGGCTGAGGAGGTCCCTTTTTGGCTCATCCCACATCTCAAGGGGAAGTGATGGGACGACTGTAGTTCTCAAACCATGCACAAGTGGGGCAACTGGATGCACGTCCCCATAAACACTCGCAGGATACCAGCCCAGCTCCCATCCCACCCAGCAGCTCCAGTTCACCACTGAATGCCCTGTGCCCATCACCCCCCCCGCACCACCAGGGCAGAGCTGGGCCCCACGCTAAGAGCCTCCCACCGCTCACCAGTTGATCTTGGTGGACTGATTGAAGAGGGTGTAGTTCTGCTTCTCGCATTCCCAGCTGGGCAAAAGACACAGAAACAGGGGGAGAGCGGTCAGCAGGACAGCAGAGGGACAAAGGGATGGATGGGGGGTGTGGGTTTGGCTCTCCGGCTGATGGACAGACACTATCTCCCATCTGTCCTGGCATTAGGAGAGGCCCTAGCACAATGTCCCATGGGTTTGGACTCGCTGGTCCCCCTCATCTCTGTGCTTTCTGGAGGACTTTAACCCCCTACCAGTGGCTCGCACTCAGCTGGTTGGGAAACAATTTGGGGCAACGCATCTGGAACCTTTACAAAGAGAAAATTCAACTGCTAATTCTCCCAGAGTGCCCTAACTCTTTAAAAAATAAAAATAAAACTCTGTGCATGAGATAAACAAAGCAAGGACAGAATAAAAATAGGTTTATACCAAAACCCAGAGCAAAGCTGCTGCGTGTGATTATCTGTCACCTCGGGGATCTAAATGGAAAAATGCATTCACCTCCCAAACACTTAAATGGGATTTAGCAGAAGTGTCTTCAAGGACACTGGGACAGCATTTAGTGGGCACTGTGCTGAACTCAGGGGTCACACCTGGCCATGCAGCCCAGGTGGGATGTGGCCCTGCAGCCCTTGGGAGCTCACCCACAGCCCTTAAGATGGCACTCCTTCAGACGTCCCTATCCCCTATCTCACAAATTAGAGATCACCTTTAAAGATGGCCACAGCCCTGAATTTTTCCACTGCCATTGCCCATTGCGCAAAGTCCACGAGCAGTGACAGTTATTGCTAAACCACCTGTTGGTGTAGGGAAAGAGAAGCTGGAGTGACAAAAACCACCCACTGCGCTGTGAAGGTGTTTGAGTGCCCACAGTGTGAGTGTCCCACACCGCCTGGGCTCTGGGGGCTGCGGTGGCAGGGTGGCACTCACCATCCTATGCCCTCCTCTGGGTTGTCGAGCAGCACGCGCACGATGTAAAGCAGGCAGGTGAGCAGCTTCAGGGAGAAGTTGAACAGTCGGATCCTCAGACCTGCAGTGGAGGCGACGCAGCACAGGCATGGCCCCATGGGTACGAGAGGAGAAGGGACATGTCTGTGGGGTTCTGCATGGGGCACTCCCTGCACAGCCATCCCCAGAGCACCCACACTTTGCCCGGGGCTCCATGCCCCCCCACCCTGAGCAGCACCAGTAAAGCTCTATCTTGGCAGCCAGCAGTGGGGGCTGAGCAGGGGGGGCTGCCTCCTTCCCAGCATTGCATTATTACTCAGATTACAAGCGAGGAGTTAATCACATTTCCATTAAAAACTTCCCTGAGGGCACCCCGCCGTGCCATACTCCAGTTAACAAGGCAACGGGATGCGGGGAGGGAAGGGGAACACACACTTCTGAATTAACGAGTGGGCTCCCCCCAGGCAGCTAATGGGAAAATAGCTCCCAGCAATGCTGGGCAATGGGTGGCTGATCTGCAGGGCCAAAAGCAAAGTGGTCTGAGAGCTCTGCACAGGGATAGGGCACAGGGGTGGCACATCCTGGGGACAGCTGGGGACAACTGCCAGCAGATGGCAATGGCTCCATGCCCCCAACAGTGCGCGGGCAGAGAGCACTCACTCGATCGCTGGTTTTTGATGAAGAAGAGTTTCAGGCGCTCCTTGAAGGTGTTCTCATTGACGTAGAACTCCACCTGCACCCTGCGGGGAAAGCGTCCGTGGGGACGGTGAGTGCAGGACGTTGGCAGGAGCCAGCAGTGCCCCATGGCCCAGCCCGACCCACACCACAGCGATGCTGAGCAGCCAAGCTGCTAAAAAACAGATGGGATCTAAAAAGAGGAAAATTCCCCACGTTGCTAAGATACCGCGTTGACCATTCCGGAAGCAGCCAGGAGCTGCCAGACCTGAGCTTCACCCCTGAGCCAAACACCACCATCCCGCTCACCCCAGACCCAAGCAGGATGTGTCCCCATCATCTTACACATCCAAAGCTGGAATCAGCCCACCATTCACGGGAGCAGGGCTACGAACCACACTGCTGCCTGCAGCCCAGCAGGGATCTCTCATTGATTTATGCTCCCATCAAGACGTCTCATCTGCTCTGACTGCTACAGCTGATAGCGGACACAAGTGCAAGGCTTCGGCCCCTTCCCCTGTTCTGCTGTAGTTGGTAAGTGCTTTCAATGCTGCTCTCTTACTGCTGACACAATCATCAAGACCTTCTCCTCAGCCAGGACCAGGTGCACAGTGACCCAATCGCACACCGCATCCCCCCACTGGCTGTTCCCCCCCGCAGCCATGTGGCACTGCCTGCACCCAGCCACACTCCGAGCTGTGATTGATGGGGCAGCAGCTGCTGCGCTCGCACAGAGGAACCATAAACAAAGCTCAGGGGGGGCTCAGGGGACCCCCCCCCCCCCCCAGCCCCCACCCTGCAGTGCTGGTGTTTGGCAGCCAGCATGGAACCCTCTGGGAGCTGCTTGTCAGGTTGCAAAGATGGGTTTTCACTTTGCAAAGCCTCTCCTGTACTAAAGGAAAATGCACAGAGAGGAAACGACCGCCTCGGGCACGATAGCTGGGATAACATTTTATATGGGATATAAAGGTTTTAGTTAGCAAGTGCATCCCTCCCGCCCCAGGGTGGCTGCAGGCAGAGCCAAGCCTGGGCTGGGAACCCAGGAGCCCCTCCTCATCCCCCTGGTGCTGGGGACAGCAGCAGCAGGAGCCTGTCAGCATGGCACCATCTCAGGGCTATAGAAAAAACACTGGTGGATAAAAGGGAATGCTGGTGACAGAGCTCTCCTCTGGGTCCAAGTAGACCATACATTCAGCAGTTAGAATGGCAACAGGGAGAAGAAACACGTGGAAATCAAGTGGAATAGGGCTTGGGGGGAAACGGCTGCTTGTCCCTGCAGAGGGACAGGGCAGGAGCAGCACTTCTGTGCAGAGCTTCAGCCACATCCCACAGCATGGGAATGCTCATTTATCACCAGCAGCCATCAGAAAACACAACAGACCCTTCCCAGCTGAGGTAGGTGCTCGTGCCCATCTCCAGCACACCCCTGTCAAGCATTTAACTGAAACTGCAACTCAGCATGCCCACAGTGAGCCGTGGCTGTGTTCCCACTGCCCCCAGCCCCAGGCAGGGCTCCTTTGGGCAGGTTGTGCCTTCAGCACCAGGGCTGTGCTCTGGGGGCAGTGGCAGCCCCGATACATGTCGAGGTACGGGTTTAGTTCCAAACCTTTTCTTGGAAAAGTAATTCCTGCCATAACGCCTGAGGACTTGCATTTGCTTTACTCGGCTATTTACTGTGCTTTATTAACCTAAGATTAGAGGCAATTTGTTCTAAGATGATGAGCTCTGCCCCCAGAAAAGACATAATAATTTGTTCCAAAAAGTGCAGAGACCTACCCGAGCTCAGCCCCGCTCTGCAGCCCCAACACAAAGCAGAGCACGGCAGCTGCCCCATCCCATTCCCCCACCCCAGCAGCCCACGCCCCCCACTGACCCTCAGCAGACTGGGACGTACCCCGAGCTCCTCGTCCCCATGGCGCAGACAGGCACAGCTCTGGCCCTGGGCTGGCAGCTGTCGGGAAGCTGAGATGGCCCCAAAGCAGCACGCGGGCACGGCCCCAGCACCACCTGCCCCAAGGCTGGCTGCTGCCTGCTGCTCCCAGAGGAGCTCACGTGCCAGGGATGCTTTTGTTCTATTTCAAACCGACTGAAATATTTTACCATGAGAAATGTATCTTCAAATAAATGTAGCTTTGGAAAGAGAGGAAAAACCATCAGCAGCTCCCTGCACCTCCAATCCCTGCGCTCCCGCTGCAGTTGGCCAGGAAACAGCATTCTCATCCTGGGAAATGTCTCATTACATCTCCCTCAGTGGGAAGCGGGATGCAAGTGAGACAGTCAGAGAGGTTTGGAACAAACGGAGTCAGCTCTGCTGCCCACTGCCAGCACTGCCCCAGGATGGGTTCTGGGGTTGGCCATGGTGCTGCCAGCTGGGCTGGGGACAGACCACCGCATGATGCTGGGACAGGAAGGGGAGTGAGTGTGGGTCCACGCACACACAGTGGCACATCCATAGAACTGAGCGCCTGCCAGAGTGAGAAGAATGGTGTGGGCTGCCCCTGTGTCCCATCAACAGCACTTGGGGTGCCCATCCTTCGGCTGCAACCAGTCTGCACCACCCTACAGCCACACCACTGCTCTCAATAATTAAAAAAAGGTGAAAAAACAGAACAAGGAGATGCAATAGAACAACATGCTGCATTCAGTTTGCCTTCTTTGTTTTGCAACATTGGAGATTGACACTCAGGAATCGGCTCCAATAATTGCTTCTGCTGATGAATCTGGATTGTTTAATTAGAGCCTGCGCATGGAGCTCAGCGCTGATGGGCAATCACCAATTTGCTGCAAGGACCTGGCTCCAATCCCCATGGAGCTGAACATGGCTCCCCATGCTGGGAACCACTCTGATTTGCAGGCAGGGCCCGCCAGCCCCGGTGCCAAGAGCAGCACTGTGCCCCGGTGCTGCCCTGGCACTGCTCTTGGCACCCAGGGCTGCTCGCGCTCCCGGCACCGCATGCATGCATGCATGGCACTTACTGAGAGAAGGAGGAATCCATGCTGAAATCCTCGGCGTGGGGCCTATGGGTGAGAGCATCACAGGAGGTGAGGGCGGTGCAGCACAGCGCGGGCAGCTGTGGGGGGACCAGCAGGGCTGGCACCGAGTCCTAGGAATGCACACTGCCATGGTGACGCCCCCTCCTTGGGCACCCAGAGATGCCCCAAGAGTTCAGCTCCACACAAACACATTTCTTTATGCTGTCTGGGGGGAGGGGGGATTTTCTCTATGCTTTTTTGGGGTTTTCTTTGATGAGTCTCACAAAATGCTCCGTCTCAAATTCAATTTCACACTTTCTGCAAAGAAATTACATTCTGCGAGGTGTTGCTTGGGGTGCTTCTAGGAACCACGTGCACCCTTTGGAGAGCTCATTCTGCATTCACAACTAATGACCATAAAAAGGCAAATGAAATAAACAGAAGGAGGGATGAGGGTATGTTGGGAGTCAATGTTATGGGGGGTGGCACACAAATGAAGGCAGAAGGAAGTCCCTGGGGCAGCCCCAGGCCATCCCAGCACTGCCTGGCTTGATGCTGGCATCTCCTGGTGCTCTCTGGTTCCAGCACCAGCACGGGCACAGAGGAGTCTGAAATATGCAGTAAAGCACTCTGGTATATATCAAACAATGTAACAGCAATAAATCCCCATTTCAATTGAAACACATGTCCAACAGAAAGCCAGCTCATCCCCCATCTACGCAGAGATCAGAGCAGCCTCCCTGTGATACCCTTCTGTTTTCTGCTCCTCTGTCATTACCTACGTGACCCACACCCTGTGCTGAAATGTCTGTGGGGACACCCAATGTCCCCATGGCACATGGAGCAATGCCAGAGGGCAGCAATGGGCCCCAGGACTGCAGGAGGTTGGTGCAGGTGGGATTTGTGCTGTGCTGCCAAGCCAGCAGCAGGGAGCTTTCTTGGCAACATAGATGGTTGGGTTGGAGGGGACCTCAAAGATCATCCAGTTCCAACCCACTGCTGCAGGCAGGGTTGCCAACCACCACATCAGGCACCAGACCATGTTCCCCAGGGCCCAGTCCAACTGTTTGGCATGTGATGATGCCCAATGCATTCAACACCTCTCCAAAATCCCCCAAAATACAGCTGAGCAAAGCTGAAAGAGGTGCTGGGTCACAAACTGAATGACAGCTTGCAAACTTTCTGATTCTTAATCCACAAAACTGGCACTTTGGGGTGGGCAGTCCCAGCACAACAAGCTCTGTGCCAGCCAGCCCCAGTCCCTGCAGAAAATGGGATTAACCCCAACAGCAGGCACTGCCCAAGGCTCCAGCTCACACTTGGCTTTCCACAGCATCCATGCGTGCCTCACAGACACATTATGGGCAAGAAACAGCAAGTGATTTGGTTTTCCCCTAATGCACAGCAGCTGGTGGCCGGTGAGGAGAGGACAGAGTGAGCAGAGTTCCTGCAGACACAGCCCCGCACACCAGCTGCTGTGGGGCACTGCACCACACAGCCCCTCACACTCTGCTCACCCTGCAGCTGTGGTCTCAGCGTGGGGTGTGGGGCTGCAGCCCCAGAAAGGCCCCACAATGAGGGCTCTGGGTGATGGGCAGCCCTCATCCTGCCCGGTGCCACTGGTAAAGCACTATAATTTGTGAAGAAAAATAAAATCCACTCCAATTCCCAACTGGGAAGGGGTTGTTTTCCAGACATCAACAAGTTCTTTTAAGAGTTGGTGAGTTCCGTTCATTACAGAAGAAGGGCACATGTCCTCCAAGGGGAAGGATGGGCAGACAGACTTACAGCATCACTTCCACAGGCCCAGAGCAGGGCAGGAGGAAGGGATGTGCCCTGTGGGTGAGGGCTGCAGGGGCTGTGGCCATCCCAGGATGTGACAAAGGGAGCAGCCAGGCTGGTGATATCCTGCAGTGCAGAGCAGCAAAGGCACAGAGCAAGGAGAGGTGCAGCAAAGAAAAGAAACTTCACAGCTTCAGACAGCTCTGACATCTGCAAGATGCAGCCCCTGACAAAGGGTAGGACTTTCTTCTAAGGGGAAGACACAATGGCAGGTTTATTATTAGAACAAAAGGCAACTAATGAGGCTTGCTTATGTACAAGAGTACATACCTGCCCACCTACGCTGCACTTCACAGCCCCCTCTGCAGCACCCAGCTTGGGCTGTGCACTCCAACTCTGCCCCAGCCAGGGCATCCTGCTGCCACTCTCTGCTGTTCTATCATTTTCTGGGAAGTATTTTGAACAATGAAGAGGTTTAAATTCACTTCTGGCTGTGCATTTCCCAGTCAGTTGAAGCAAAGGATCCCTGCCTCGAGTAGGGGGCCCTGGAGCCACCAGGGCACAAGTGCTCTCCCACCAGCACTGCACTTCAGGCTGCTCAGCTACTGCCTGCCAGGTTGGGGCACCTGGGGCTGAAGGAGCCCCCAATCCCAGTGGGTCTGTGCTCATGGGGACACAGCAGAGGGACAGAACCAACCAGGAGGTGCAGCTGCTGGGAAACGGTCCCCAAAGCGGACACATCCACGAAGACAAGAGCTACACCACGGTTCTTACCATATTGACAGTGAGAAACTCATCCACAAAAATAGCCTGATGTGAGAAGGACAGATGGGAGGAGACAAAAATGGAAAGCAAAGGGGGGGGGGGGGGGGGGGGGAAAAAAAAAAGGGGGGGGGGGGGGGGGGGGGGGGGGGGGAGAAGAGCAACTAAGAGGAAGGGAGAAGCAAGCAGCACGGGCAGCGTCTGGCCAACAACGTGTGCAGGATGGGATGGGGCAGCCCCTTGGCTCACAGTGCACTCAGAGCCTGGGGATGGGGACAAAAGGGAGCGGCTGCAGTTTGGAAACCATGCGGTGCCCCAAATGCAGCCCATTGAGCCTCGTGTGCTGCCTGCCCTTACGTTGCAGGAATTCTTAGCTCACATATCAGCCCCTTCCACGGGAGTGATGCTGAAGCCCTGCACAGCACCAGGCTCTGATGGGGATGAAAGAGCAAAAATAAGCAGGGCTAAAACACAAGCTCACGTTTGAAGCGTGGGCTCCTGATGCTTGGCACCTGCAGCTCAGCACCGATGTAGGACATGGCGTGGGAGGGGGCAGCTCCCTGCTGAGCGTGGGGGGGTCTGCAGGATGGGGAGCACAGCACGAGACCAAAACCCATCCAAATCCTGCAGGAGGGAACTGGAGGACATGGTGACATGGGGTGTCCCATCCCCAGCACAGCCAAAAGTCCCCACTGCACCTCAATAGGTCCAATCCTTCCCTAACTCCTAAGCAAAGCCCTGGGGAGTGAGCTGGGCACCTTTTCAGGCTATCTTCATTACAGCTGGCAGCAGCACAGCCTGCAGCACCGCAGCTCTGCACTGCATGAAGGAAATGTGCAAAAACATTGCTCTTGGCTCATTGACCCCCATTCCAGTGAGTTCAGTGTTCAGCTGCAGGTAGAACGTGCACCCAGGACTTGCTATAGAGACCAACACTGAGAAACCCAAATACAGCAACCCCAACAACTGCCCCAGCAGCACCAGGACTCAGAGCAGACTGTGGGTCTGAGCATCAGGCTGTAAGCACACATCCAACAGGATGTGCTTGTTAATGCCTGGTGACCCCTGGGAGGAACAGCCATTGATTAGTCAGAAATTAAATTTTCAAACACGTTTGGGTGGTTTTGAAGCTCTCTGAAGTGCTCTCCGTTCAACAAGCACTGGGCCCACCAGCGTGCTGCCGTTTCTCACCCATTGCTACACATCTTCCAGCCCTCGGTGTGCCATGGATGGAGCAAAGCTCCATGTATTGGTGCCAGAACCACCTCCAGCTGCTAGACAAGGAGGAGTTGGAGGTGGGATCATGGAGTCTGAGGACACGGAAGTGAGGGAACAAAGTGATTGCTGCCTTCAGCCTCTGAGTGCAAGGCAAGAGGGAGCCCACTCCTCTCCAGAGGAAAAGGACAGAGGGAGCAATCATGAGCTGCAGCAAGGGAAGCCTGACTGGATACGAAGAAGAAATATTCACCCTGAGTGATGAAGCACTACAATACGCATGTGGAGAGGCTGGGAAAGCTCCATCCTGGGAGATTCCCAAAGCTTACCAGGACCAGTCCCAGCCAACCTGACCCAATATCACCCAATTTTAAAGTTCATTCTGTCTGAGACAGGCTCCTCCAGGTGTCCCTAAACCAGCCCACAACTCCGATGTTCTCCAACAAACCATCTCAGAACCATGAAGTTTCACATGGCAGCACTTCCAGACCCGCAGCCCTAATTCCTGCTCCTGCAATTCCCAAAGCAGTGGGAGAGCAGCTCACCCTGGGGCAGACCACAGCTCCATGGCGCGTGGCTACTTCCCACTGCTCAGGGCTGGCCGTGCCCCTCCAGTTTGCAGGGAGAAATCCTGGGCTCTGGGGTGGACAGGCAGTGCTGCCAGCATTGCCCCCTCTCCCCCAGCCTTTAGGTTTTTGGGCAGGTCTTCAAACACAGATCCATTACAGGGATGTTTGCCATCCCTTAAGAATATCAGTTTGCCTCCGGACACAGAGCGGCCAGAAGTTCCCCCGCTTCCTAGCAAAGCTGCATAAACAGGACACAATTATCTTGTAAAAATGTTTTTTTAAATAAGAACACAACAGAATGTCCGCATGTCCGGTGCCATGGAGAGATCAACAGCCCCCAAAGTCAGATCCGAGCACAGATATTTTCATGACCACACTGCCAGCAGCTTCCTCCCAAACACAGCCCTCAGCCTGCATCACTGCAGTGCTCCACGGAGAGCAAAAAATCGACTCAACAATCGACTTTTCTGTGATTTGTTCCACCTCAACACCTTCTCCTCCCAAAGTCTTCCCCCAGCACCATCTCTCCCTCTTGTGGGAGTGAGCTCCCCATATCATGCTTCCTTCAGAGTGGGATGCAGGGCAGCTGCAAGCATCATGCAGCCTCCCGCTGTGCAGAGCTGCAGGGCTGCTCGGTCACTTCCAAACCACAGCAGAGCTGTTCTCCTGCTGAAATCAAGAGCCACTAAAAGCCCTGAGATGCTGCAGTGACTAAGAGACAGATTAAAAGGCAAATAAAGTAGGTGAGAATAAACTTCACTGTCTTCAGCCACTTGGTGAAACTGGTTTGCATCACTGGGAACATCCTGTAACACAGCATCTGCTCCCACCACCACCTCGCATCTCACCCCAAAGTCCCAGCAACAACCATCACTGCTAGCGTGGTAATGCTGCTTGTCTGGCTCGGGAGACAGAGCATCTCTGACACACTATCCATAATTTCAAAGCAATCTTCCCTCCTTTGTCTCATGCATAGGCAATGAAGTACAAGCACACCAAACGCTGTTATCGCCAACTCCATCACTGAGGGGAGCACAGCACTCGTGGGATTCAGGCTCTGCAGGCGGCTCGTGAGGCTCTGCGAGCAGTGCAGAGTGCTGCCAGGAACTTCACCTCCCGCCAGCAGTGTCCAAACCACCAGCTCCTTACAGCAAGACTGCAGCAAAACCCATGAAATTCCAATGAAACCCTGGGAACTGGGTTCAATTGTGTATTATCTGCAGCCCGGAGGCACCCGCTGTGCTTCATGCTCACAGCCTTCTGGCCCAGGTCCACTAACAACTACAGCTCTGTGGCTTTTGGACATTGCCCCCCTCAGCCCTGGATCCATCCCTGCCTTCCAGCACTGCTCCTTGTGCCACACAATCCCTGACAAGAGACACAGAGCTTCTGCTCCTGGGCTGAGCCCACCAAGTCCCTCTTGCATGCCTCACTCCAGCAGGTTGGATGGGTTTGGAGGAGCCCTCTGGACACAGGTATGAGCCCCTCCTCAGATTCAGCACCTCTGGGCATGCTGAGGGGACACCAGCCGTGCCTGGGAGGTGGAGGGAAGAAAGCGATCTCTCCCCAGGACCTGCTAACAGTACAGCTCAGTCCCCAGAATGGCTCAATCCTTCTGAAAACAAGTCATAAAACCAGAGCAAACCAATCTGCCCAGGGAGTAGAGGAGATGCAGATTGCTCGGCAAAGTGTGATGACACCTCACAAGACTCAGGGATGAAGTTGCAGTGTACCTGCCCAGTGCCCACTTGCAGCTTCCCATACACACACAGCCTTCCACACCCGTAAGCCCCAGCTCACGAAATCAAAAGGCAATGATTCACAAGATCCAAGCGTCTGCCTGCTGGAAGACCAACCATGGTGCCATCATCCATCACATGGAGACCTGAATTCTGCAGGCACACCGGAACTCTGCCTCCCGGACCTGGAGACAAAAGCACACACCCTCCACACACCTCCTTGCCTCCGCAGTGGGCACCACACCACTCAGCTGTGCCTGCTGCCTGCACTCCCCTGGCCCACCCAGGAGCTGCATGAAGGTCCCGATGCCGAGGTGATGAATTCCTGCCAGCCTGGAGCCAGCCAAGTAAAATTCACCATGAGCAGAAGCTTTCCTACTGTGCTAATTTACACTGAAAACCAGAGCTAGAAACAGCACCAAATCGCGTCCTAGGAGATACACAGCACATAGTCACAGGTGAGGCAGATTTTGCTGAGAGGGAAGAGAACATGGATGGGCTGAAATGCTGAAGAGATGATAGAAAGAAAATAAACAAGACCAGAACTGAACTCCTGACACATCTCCTCTTCTTAATGAGGAGGTCTAGCTTCTTCAGAAGCATGGTGCAGTGTGAAACCATTTCCATCCTCCTGAAAAACAGCACATTTTTCTCCTGTGCATATCAGCTGTGTGCTTGCAGAAAGAGGATGCAGCATTTCCTAGGGCAGCCTTTTTTTTTTTTTTTTTTTTTTGGTGTTGTAAATAAATCATTCCTCAGAAGGGGGAATCAAGCATCATTACAAACATGGTGCTTATGTACAGTGCTTACTGTGATGCTAGTGGTGTAAATAAGCTTTGGTGTCGTACTGCACAGAGAAGGTGCAGCACAAGTTAGCAGCATCACGTAGCAGCCCTACAGTCTCAGGGCTGCCATTCAGAGATGCTTTTGGAAAGCCATATAATAACAATAATAATAACAATAATAATAATAATAATAAGGAATACTAATAAAAATTCAAATGACATGGTTTTCTTCTGCTCCAGCTATCTGTTTCATAATGGAACTTCCGAGCTGGCATGGCTTTTCCACACACAGCTGTCAGAAGGATTTCACCCATCACCCCTCCAGCCCCTGGTGGCACGAATCCTTTCCCTCTTATTTAAAAGACAAAGCATGCCCCCCTGCTTCCCAAGCCCATGCACCACTGCAGCCCCGCAGTACCTCTGTCCGACATCACTCCCCAAGGAGCCCATCCTCCGCGCTGGCAGCAAGGGGCTCACCCCACGGATGTCTTCTGTTGTTGCTGGTGGGACAGTCTTCACATGAGAGTTGCTCTCTGAAGGGGAATTCTTCAGCTTGGCTCTCGCCATCCTGCGAGCCTGGGCTGCCTCTGTGACTTCCTCCTCTTTCTCCCCTGAACTCTCCCGTACATAGCAATCCTCACTGCATTCAGTTTAGAGCTGTCGGCACGTACCATCTCCTTTCTTCTCCTTTCTCCCCACTCACGGCTGCTCAGTGGAACAATCCTGCCCTGCACATTTATTTTGGTAGTGAGGGGAGTCAAGGCAAACTCTCTGGCCTTGCTGCTGCAACGGATTTGGTGCAAAATGACTAAGAAAACCTTCGCTGTGCAGAAATCTCCAAACCGGCTTTGTTCAATAAATAATGTAATTGTCTTGGCTGCCTCCTTTAAAAAACAAATGCTTGCATTATGCTTATCACCACAGGCAGGGCAGGGGATGAGGGATTATTTTTTCCCCATCCCTGCTTTTCTGTAGCGACATGAGGGGGAGGAAGCTATTTCATCTTATCGCTCTGTGTAAAGAGCAGCGTGCGGACTGACTGCCAGGGAACAGACTCAGCACGTTTGGCTCATGGACACAAAGCAGCAGAACAAGGCCCCCTCCTGAATGCACATACTGCAAACTGAGGGGAACTCATTGCTGCCTCACTCTGAGCTGCCACCACCACCTGGTGCTCTATCCCTGCCCACTTGGCTGTGCCAAAACAGCCCGTCCTCACACCACCCAGCCTTGTTACTTCAGGTGAGCACAGAACTTCTATTCCTTCAACACTCTTGGCATCGATTTGTCACGGTGTCAAACAGAGCAGGGAATTCATCATGGCCAAGGAAGACCCAAGCAGGAGATAACGAGTCCCCCAGTGCGCAGTTGGAACCGAAAGATGTGGCCAAGCACCCCACCGTCTTTCTGGGGATGCTGTCAGCCCGTGGCTGCTCTGCTCGCGCCCGATGGCAGCACCCAACAAGGATCGCTGCTGCGGGATGCGGTGGTGCCAGAGCGCGTGGAGACCCGAGGGTCGCTGGAACAGCGGCTCAGCACCACGGACAGAGGCAGCAGGCATTGCCCCATGGAGCACCTCCAAACCACCCCAACAACACCCCAAAACCACCCCACCAACTGCATCTCAAAGCCACCCCACAGCACCCCAACACTGCCTGATGGAGCACCTCAAAACCACCCTACTGAATGCCCTCAAACCACCCCATGGCTGACCTAGGAAAAGGAAACAGGTCTCTGTTCCCTGTTAACAAAATCCATGTTTCCCTACTCAGAGTGTAATTTCTTAATGGGATTTCACCATAAGACATATTTACTGCAGCCCATGAAACGTTAGATGGATAAAAACCCGCAGCCCATTTACCAGTGTGCCAGCTTTTTGAGCACATTTAATTTCTCCTTTTGCCTCAAAATGATTCATCACATCAATACATTTGTTTCCTAACAGAGCCATTCCTCTCTGCTCCATGGTTTGCTTCAACCTCGTCTCCAGTTATTGCTCTGGATCTGCACACCCCGGGGCATCGTTCCCATGCCCAGCTGTAATTGCTGCCACTGGCCCCATGCCTGAGGAGACTTGATGGACAAGAACCTCCGGGGCTGGGGCAGTCAGCTCTCTCCTGTAGAAAACAATTCAGAAATTCTAACTCGTGTTGTATTGCTAATTCCAGAAGAATATTAACTTCAGGGGAGATGTTTGATGCACAGAGTGGCTTACACATAAATCATGATCTCAGCAGTAATGCCATCAAGCAGCAGCACTGAGCAAAAGAGTATTAGGGAAATGCTTGGGGAGTTTTACTAGAGAAGGAAAACTCTCCCAAGCACTTTTGTTGTACAGCACATGACCAAAAAAAAAAAAACATAAAATAACCCTTCAAGAAAATCAGTTCCCACCTGCGGGAGCCTCTACATGAAGACACTTCTTACAGGAGCACTTGAGCACAAAAAAAGGCACAAAGACAGAAGAGACGGGACCAAACCAAGGCAGGTCACAAGAAACCAGTGCAGAGATTCTGTTTTCACCAGGCATTTCCCTCCCACAGGAGAAAAGAGGTCACCTGGTGCTGAAGCCAGAATCCAGGCTGTCACGAGGAGAAAAAGCGAAATAAAGCCCTAAGATGCCGGTTGTTGGCAGAGCAGATTGCTGACTGTAAAAGGGGCAAGGGACTGGTTGCACTGGGTGGGCAAAGCAGCTCTGCTGCAACCCAGAGCAAAGGGCTGTTACTCAGCAAAATGCATTTCAGACTAATTGCAGATCTCCAGTGCTGGTGATGTCAGCTTATGGCTGTCATATGCTTACCCAGAACTGAACCAATGCAACAGCCAAAATGCATCACTCCACACATAATGAGCGTGTCCAGAAGGCTCGCTCTTGCTGGGAAGTCGAGTGTTCCTAGAAAGAGCAATGGCTGCAAAGTGTAACCTGAAGCGCTGTGCTGACAGTCTGTGCTTCACTCACAGTGCAAGAAGGCAAATGAGAGCAGCAAACCCTCATGCATGCAGCGCATCCTCCTCGGGAATGCAGAGAACGAAGGCCAACAGAACACAACATCCGTGACTTCAGAGTCCAAATAGGAATTGCTCTGGCCCAGAAATATTTGCCTGCTAAATGAGTGTCAAGCATCTGGCTGCGAGCCAGGAAATCGATGCTTAATTTTAGTTTGAGAACCCATTGCAAACTGCTGATTTCTCATTTCAGTGCCTGCATTACGCAGAGACCATTGTACTGACGGGGAGAGAAATGGCTCGGGGTTGCTCAGCAGCCATTGCTGTCGTTACAACCTTTCTGAAAATACCATTTAGAACAAAGCAGATTTTTCATTAGTCTTACCAGGATCCACAGTACCTGCATCATGGAATATTTTCCTTTCATCTAGCTAGCTTTCAATCCTGACAGCCAAAACTCCTTTCACGTGCTGATCCAACTTATTAATAATAAAGCACAATATACCCCACTATAAGCAGTTGATGAAGCAAGAAGGGTTTTTTTTTTCCAAATTCTTCCAGCGAATCAACCTACAATGCTGAGATTGGACCCAGAAGCAGCTGCACACAGAGCTTTCTGTAAGAAACGCTGACTGAACACTTCTCAAAGCCTTGAATGTCGTGAGCAGCATCAGCTGTGTGGAGGCACTTTTGGCAGCCACATGAGGTAAGAAAAGGAGCGCATGTTTTGCCCAAAGTCTTCATGCTCAGGGTTGCACCAACATCTCACCAGAGACTACTGAGACACCCACGGGGCTGAGAGATCTGCCAGACTCTCATTGTACCTCCAGCAATCCCCAAGGGCTGTAAAGCCACCTGCCCAGGCCATTCCTCCATGTTCCAAGCCAAGGGAAAGCGTGGCTCCATGCAATCCTACCACAAACTCCTCAGCAGACACAGCAGCAAGTGCATTTCAAGGACCCTACACATTTAACAGCATGGCATAAGCACTTGGGAAAACTTCAGAGCACTACCAATACATGGACAGACACCACCAATTTCATATGGCCGAGCCGGTGGCTGAAGAGTTTCTCAAGAAGCAGGCATGGGTCAGACCTGCTCGTTAGTCCCCAGGGGATGTCCCACATTCCCACAACACAGTTTGCAAACAGCTTTCCAATCCCTGTGATATCCCAAGGTTGCCAGAGTTAGTGCAAACTAGCTGGGGGCTGCATGGAGCAGCACTGCTTTGCTCTGCCACCAGCCCTTCTCTTCAACAGCCTGCTGCAAACATCAGCCTTTTCCAGGAGGCTTTGAGATATTGTTTTATTCTGTTACCAATTTTTTCTAATGTTCCAAAGGGAAATTAAAACTGCAGAAGACTGAGCTTTTGCTTCCTCACTAGAATAGTTTTTCCTTTGACATTTAGTTCAGCTAAAGCAACAAATTTGTCAAAAAAAAAAAAAAGGCAAAAAAAAAAGACAAGTGTTGATGCTTCCTTTTCTCTCCCTATGTAGGATGCATCCCTCCCATCCCACAGGGTTCCGGTGCTCCTCCTCCTGCAGGCAGGGAGCCCAGCACCTTCCTGAGAGCTCCCAGCAGTTCCCCAGCACCACACCAGCCCAAAGGCAGATCCCCATGTGCAGATTTCCAACTATCCAGCAGTAGGTGGAGTTGTACTTACTAGTAAGGGTAAAGCCAAAGAGCTTCAGCTCTTATAAGCGGAAATGCAACATCAATACATTGATTATTCAGAACTGCAGAGATATTGGAATGTACAAGAGATGCTCAGGAACCCCCTCTGGACATCAAGGATGTCCACGCTTACTAATTATTAGGCTTAGAAAATAGAACTCATATCGATCAATTTAAGAACCTCTCTCCATCTCGTTGCCATCTTTGAGGTGAGGGAGCCCTCCCAGCACACACAGGGATGGGGAGCTTTCTGAGTGAGGAGTGCTCAGTGAGCACCAGCACTCAGAGACAAACTACTACACCTCCCTGCAGGGCTGGGGAGGAGGCAGGAGCTGGTTGCAGCACACGGGCAGCATTCAGCACACTGAGATCTGCACCCCATGCTCCCATTGCCCCTCTGCTGCAGTCCCCTCGACACAGAACAGCAGAGTGCAGAGGAACTGAGGGGTTCCCCAAGGACTTTGGCTAATTGGGGTGAATCCATGACGTGGCATCCCCACGAACAGACCAGCAGCACCAGGCTGTGCACAGCAGGGCAGCGACAGCACAAAGCAGTTCTGCGGTTCTTCCCCCTCGTTCAGAGTGCACTGAGGAATTATAGCTCCGCATTTGTATTGCCTCACACCGAGAGGTCCCAGCCCAAACAAACTCCATTTTCCTGGGTTTGAAGAAATCACAGAGCAGGAAGCCAAGCCCCTGCAAGGCTGTGCTCTGAACAGAAGAGAGCCCAGCAGGCCAGAAATGAGGGAAGAAAACCCAACGCACAGTGCCCTTCTATGGCATCACTCAGATCATGGACTTCTGGAGCACAAGAAACCAGCACTTATCCCAGTGCCGTTGCTTCCTGCATTGTGCAGCAGAGGGCTGTGAGTGCTGAGCCTGGGAGCAAGCAGAAAGGTAAGCAACAGTGGGATCAGGGCAAAAGCAGTGCCTGCTCACCAACACCCAGCACACTATCAGTGTGTGCACTGCCTTGCATTCACCTTTTCTGGTTTCTGGTCTCTCCATGCTCTGCTTGTCAGGTTTAATGTCTATGCACGACAGGACCTTGAGATGCTCCCTGAGAAGCGGTTGGATGGACCTATGCGACCACACGCTCTCCTTTGTATCTGAGATACTTTCCTGACCTCTGTCTTTTTAAAAGCAATGCCATTCATATAAAAAGTTGATTAATTCCACTCATTATAATTATTCTCATGAATAAAATCCAGCTATTCCCCCTCCCTGTGAGTATGGGGGATAATGGTCCTTACCCTTCTCAGCAAAGCATTTAAGCACCAGGGCTGAGACACTCTGTACAAGTGCTAAGTGTTGTTATTAAGCTGTCATTAAAAGCATTTCAGGAAAAGTTCACAAACCGCAGGGATTTCTGTCATCACAGCAGCTGCAAGAATGGCAGCACAGCTCAGCGGCTACAGCCAAAAGCAGCAACCAAGTGGGTTCCAGAACCCACACTGGAGCACAAAATTCACTGCAGGAATGTTCTATGGCCACATCTTTTGAGAAGGAAGTCACCCCCAGCCCAACCCACAGGGCCAGATTCTGCTTCATTGGGCTCAGGGTGCAGAGAAACCCAATGGTTGTGAGCCTGGAGCAGAGCACCAGGGGTTACACATCCTTCTGCAGCCACCAAAACCTTCGGTCACCTGCTCCCATGCCAGGCAGTGGGCACCCAAAGGCACCCAGAGGGTTTGTATGGCACGGGTAGGGCTGCTGGCTGCAATTCATTCCCTCTTTGATCCTTGGGCAACTACAGAGCCCCCAGAGCAGCTTCACATAGCCACTACCTGGCAGTGCAGCATCTGCTGAGCATGAGAGAGTGCTGTAATAAACTGGAGCACTGCGGCTTTAGGGAAGAAGGAGCATTC
This sequence comes from Perdix hodgsoniae, assembly GCA_035772895.1. Lineage (NCBI taxonomy): Eukaryota > Metazoa > Chordata > Aves > Galliformes > Phasianidae > Perdix > Perdix hodgsoniae. The sequence goes on along the minus strand of JAPSGF010000020.1, from coordinate 2,215,026 downwards.
AGAAAACATGGAGGAGAGCATTTATAGCAGCAGCAAGAGAGCTGGAAATAGAAGGGAGCCTTTGAAGAGCCGAGCTGCTGGAGACAAATGGAAAAATTATGTAAAGTAAGAAAACACAGAGAGCATTCAGGCGGGCTGCAAGCACCAAGGGAGACAATGAATCTGGTGGCAAAAGATCCCCTGATTTCCCTTTCCTTCCCCATTTCCCTGCGTTAACATTTCCAGCACTGCCAATCCCAAAATGTTCACATGTAGAACACGGCACCTCCGGCACTGCACGGCTCCACGACAGGGTGAGGGGTGTCCCCTGCCCTTTGTCCCCTGCCCCATCCCTCAGCCCCATCCCCACTGGGGGCCACGGTGCCCGCAGAGCCGCATTTATGTAACGTGAGGCCGCGAGCGCTGCGTGTGCCGAATCCCAGAACTGTCATCACAGCCTTTGCAAACCCATTTTTACCTCCCTAAGTGTGGCTCGTCAGCGCCGAGCATGAAAGCTGCAGAACCAGCAGAGGCTGTCGGCTGAAGAAATAGAGCAGACACGAAGGGATGCTGAATAAATATCCCTGCAGAGCCGCCAACTCTGGGCTCCTCTCCCCACGGTGTGCTTTACATGCCCAGGAGTGGAGCAATGAGGCCCTGAAGTCCAACAGCGACTTGTGGTCTCTTCTCACATTTTCCTAGCAGAGCTGATGCCAGGTTAAAACCGCCAGAGGAAAAAGGGCACATATTGGTGTACCTGTCAGTGCTGCTCAAGTCAGTGAGGAAATTAAAAGCCCCGGGGTAAAAATCTAAATATATATCTGCTAGCAAAGCATGAAAACTCTGCAGAGAGCACAAAGCCAGCTGGGCCACTTCCCAGGTGAGCATGTAGCAGGGCGGCTACCAGCCCTGGCATTTAATGGGAGCAGTGATAAAGCCTCAGTGCACCACAGGGATGCACAGAGAGCTCTGGGAGCACAGGTGCAGCACCTGCCATTAGCCACACTTGGTGGCCTCCCATTGTAATGAACTCTGTGCTGTGTGCATTCATTGCCCCACACACATCCCACAGCACCACAGCTGCCCCCACGGCCACATCCCACATAGAGGACATGTCTAACGCCAGCTATAAAGCTCTGAGCTGCTCCTGTGTGACCTTTATTTCCCAGCCACTTTGTAATTGAGCCATTAAAATTCTAATTAAATTATCTTTTAAATTGCAAAACACTGTTTGCTGACTAAATGGCCTTAAGTTTCTGCTAAAAATGTGGAGATTTTTAGCAACTGGAAATCTTCTTTAAAGTTTTTTGGGGGGTTATTTCTTTTTTTTTTTTTTTAGATGGATCATCAAAGGAGAAATTCAGGCCCTGGGACTCCATCAGCTCCACCAACTGTGTCTCACGATAATAAGGGCCCCCTCTGCCCCCAGGCTCTCTGGATTGTTCTATGTACCATTTGCCAGGCATTTCCCTCTTCTGCCACCATTCATTTTATGACACATTATATAAGAAAGGGAAAATGGCAACTCCCCATACATACAGACAGATTCACAGCGCGCTGCAGAAATGAGCCATGAACTCCATGGAGTTCTCTGCCTCACCGGGCTGTGTGGGAAGGACAGGAACAAGGGTTGCACCACACCACTGATCTCCAAGTGCACCTCTTATTTTAACTGCACCGAGGCCATCCTGCTGCCAGTCCATAGTGCACACCATGCTCTGCCACAATGTGCTCTGACCATGGGGCTCCCTATTTGCACACACGGCCAAAAGCAGGGATTGGCACCAAGGCATTCAAAGGAGAAGACAGGTTCCTTGTGAGCTATTGGCAGTGAGAGGCATCAGCACAAATTGCAGAGCTCCCTACACATGGCAGTAATGAGATGGAGGGGGGCCTTTGCAGCATTGGGTATCTCTGTGTTTGGTGTACTCTGAAAAAAATGAGTAAATATTTACAAATTGCACCAGGCTAGAATTTGTTTTCCTTCTCTGTTGGCAATAAACCTCTCCACCAAACACTGGGCAGACCCTGTGAGAACAGCCCAAACCAAGTGAAAATATTGAGCTGTAAAAGCACTTTGGAGATGGGCAAAGAGGAACAGCTGCTGGGTGCAGCTTTGCAGGGAGCTCCTGGACCTCGAGGTTCTCTGTGCCCCATCCCTTACCACATCATGCTCCCAGTGCCCTGCAGGCTACTGCTTCCCCACAGCAGAGCCCTCCAGCTCACAGCAGCAGCGTGAGGACCAGCCCAGCCCAGAGGACACTGTACATTCTTCCTCCTCAAGAGAATGCCTCCTGGTGCCAAAGTACCCAGCTGGAACTGAAGGCGCACATATGGACAGCGATGAGTTTGAGACAAGAAGGGGCAGGAGAGTTCACCCTTCTCTCCTTTGCATGCCAGCTGGTGGGCGAGCACAGCCGTGCACATACGTGTGAGCACGTCAGGCAGCGTGTGCCCCTGTGCCAGACTGGGAAAACCAATCCAAAGTCACCCGAATTGGGAACTGAAGTGCCAGAGGAGTCCTCTGCCGTCAGCAGCGTGGGTGGAACTGCATCACACTGCAATGAAGCACACTCATCTTCGCAGCCCAAGCTTAAAGTGGTGACTAAATAGCTTTGCTGAAGGAATGCCTTCCCAGAGACCAGCTGTAAGTTCTCGCTGAGAAATGCAAGCAACTCCCAAAGCCCTTTTCTGTTGCCTTGAACAAACGGTGTGACTGTGCATTATAAATACCAAGCTAAACCAGCGCACCAGCATGCGTTGCAATCATTTCAATTAAACTCTCTTCTCGTAGTCAATGACTAGCCATTTTATGGAATTTGAATCTTTTCAAGCAATGCTCCCATATGGAGCAATCAGCCCAGCTGTAATGACACACTTCACACTGACACACAGGCGCTGGGAGAACGAGTTCCTTCAGGTCTGTGCAGCTCTCCCTGCTCCCAATTGCAGTCACATACACAGCTTCTCCAAAGGGAAAAGTTTTAGATGCTGCAGAAAGCACTTCAGCTTTGAAAAAGATACATATATATTTAGCATCTGCTGTGTACTACTTTGCACATGCACACACCACAGCCAGCTGCTGTCACACGACGCTGTCCACTAGCCTGGACCAGAAAGCCGCCCGTCTTTGGCAGTCCTGCGTTCCTCGTAAGCATTCCGTGCTCGGCATTTTCTGCTCCCTGATAGGAAGGTGCGTCTCCCAGCGATGCCGCTCCTGCCCACAGCACGGCGCGTTCTCACACTGCCACGTTCAGAACACCTTCAGCTCCCGACAGCGGACGCTGCGCTGCTCCGCCTGCACCCGCACCGCATCCAGCTGCGCACAAAGCTACGGGGAGAAGAGAGGAGGACCGACGGCGACAGGTCCTGCGGGATCAATGCAATCCCAGCGCTAGCGGGGCCTGGGGAGGTGGGTCCAACGGGAGCCGCGTTTGCGCCGTCCTCCAGAGGGCTCTGCCACAACGTCGGGACGGAGCGGCAGCACAACACATCCGTGCGCGCACTCCGCGCTCCGGCTCATCTCCGTGCGCTGCCCCGAAATCCTTCGGTCTCGCAGCAAAGCGCGCACCCGGCCGAACTCAGGGAGCGAGGGCAGGGGTTGCTCGATCCGTCCGCAATGGGAGTCAATTTAACTAGAGCGGCATAGAAAAACACATGGGAAAGCATGTCTACCATCAGGAGATACCTATGCGGCAAAAAACCCTGCCTGCAGAAACTTGCATTCCCCACATACTGGGCTTGGAAAAAAAATACCAAGCAACTGATCCACAAGATGGCACAATCCTGAATCTTCCATTCATAAAATACCACTTTTATGTCCCGAGAGTCAGTAAAACCTGCAGACCCAGATCATCCCTTGGAGAAAGGGATCAAAGAAAACCGAGCTGTCCATCTCCCGGAGGAGGCAGAGGCAATGAGTGTGCAGCAGTGGCCCCGCTGTGAGCACAAGTTGCTCCTGCAGCTCCTCCAGGAGCTGTGGGTTTCTTGGCAGAGAGCACCATCACTGTCCTGAGGGAGCCTTTAGAACAGAAAAGAACTGAAAGCTAACGCAGCTGGTGCAAAACCTTCCTTGATCCAATATCACAGACTTCCTGCTCAAAGAGGCAGTTTTTATGAGTCTGAAAGATCTGGGAATTGTGCCGTTATTTTTGTTGTTGCTGCTTGCTTTTTTGTTTTGGTTTGGTTTCTTGTTTGTTTGTTTTTTAAATTTGATCTACTGGTAAAGCACTCAGGTCCACAGTCTACCTGCCAAAGCAGCACTTAATCCCTTTATTTCAACTCCATCACCACCAGCTCCTTCATTACCCATTATTTATTGTCTCAAATAATGGAAGGCAGAATAAAAGATCTGCTATTGCAATAATCCAGCAAAGTCATCGAGCAATCAGAGAAGAAAGCTCCAGCCGTGGTGGCTCCTGGGCTGGTGCTGCCCTGCACCTGCAAGGATAACCCTTCATGTAGAGCAAACATTTGCACAGTGCCTGCATGACCTGTTAACAGAGCTGCCAGCACAGCTCATGAACATGAAGCATTTTCTTTGCAAATTAATACCAGTAAGCTTGCTACAGAACCAAGCTGGTGCCAATGGAGCAGAGGCAAATGCGGCATGGCAAGGAAATCTGTGCTAGCTGCAGGGTCTCAGCAGGCAATGTGCTCACTTTGCTTTTGATAAGCAGAGCTAAAAATAGTAAACAAATGCTTCAAACCAAATTATTTCTCTCTAAACCCACGTGCTGCACAGCCTAACCCAAAATGAAGTCTCTGAGATGCTCTGCCTTACACAGGGATTTTCTAGCCAATTTCTCCATTGATCCACGTCTGATCCGTTTTACCAAAAAACATAAAACCATGACACGTGCCCACACAGGGGTCTATGGGAGAGCCATGGGTCGAGCATCACAACCCAAGATGGCAGAGCCTGAGCTCCAGGGCTCTGCATGCCATCACTGAGCAGAGGGTGCAGAGGGAAAGGAGTGAGCACCACCTTCAGAATGGCAATGAGTTATTTCCCTCGGGAACAGAGATGCAACTGTGACTAAAGTGGTGGGAAAACACAGCAGAAAAAAAATGTAAAGCATTCTATGTGATTACAGTTCCAGCTGCCAAGCTGTTTATCACACCATCATTGTGGCAGCTGTGACAGCCCTGGGCTCAGCCTGACCTCCCACCTCAGCAATGCCAAAGGCAGCCCTCCCTTTCACCTCTGCAGATACAGGGCTTTGCTGTGATGGCAAACACCACCATTTCTTTCCCATATCTGTGGACATGGCCTCATATCTTTGATGCTTCCCTCGTGCAAAACAGATCCAAGATACTTCCAGGTAACTTAAAACATGACACTTTCCCTTTCAAGCCCATCCTCCCAATGAATTGAACGGAAACCAATGTGAAAGTAAATAAACCAAGAAAATACACCAGGGAGGGATGGAAATCTGAGCCTGCAGCGTTAAGTTGTGCTAAATAACTGAAAATCAATGTTGCTCTTCCTTCCCACCATGGCACTGCTGTACGTACTGCATCACCCCAGGGACGCCTTCCACCCGCCTGCTCTGTGCGCTCGCGTTTATTGCCAGCAAGAGCCCATGGCTGACAGCAAAAGCAATATCCCTGAAAAGAGTAATGACATTTTGCTTATAAAATAATTGATCTAATTATAACAGAAGTGTATTTCTTCCCTCACTCTATTACTTTCATAATTCTACTGATTTTCCTGCTCGTGTCCAGCCATCTCTGCCTTCAGATGAACACTCTACAGCACATCAATGAGTACAAGGAAACTTCAATTTTAAGAAATGCCCAACAGCACAGTAATTAAGGCACCCTGTTAGTAATCATCACTACAGCCTTTCAGAACAACTGAAAAAGCAAACTGCAATTAAGAATGCTGTGCATCATTAAAAGAAAACATACAAACAGGAGGAAAACTGTGCACCTTGGTAGCACTTTTAGCACAAGACAATGAATGGTGGCAGATTTAATTAAGCATGCCATGCCCTGTCTTGAGGGCTTTTTGCTGCCAAAGGCCCTGTCCTGCAGATGACCAGTGACCTGGATGCTATTGCCTGTTGGAATTGGCCCAGAACCCAACAGCTCAGGCAGTATCTCCAATGGGTTGGATGCTGCCTGGGGACTGGACTCAGCCTTGTCCACAGTCTTGATGGAACAGCAAAGCCAAGATGTGTACTTTGACACAGCTAAAGCAGGTGCTTTTTGTCCCCTGCCCACCTCACCCTGCTGCCAGCCTTGCCATTTCCCACATTCCCGAGCAGTGCTGGAAGTTGCTCAGGAGCCAGAGCCATGCAGTGCAGTGAGAATTGGGCTGGACTGGGAGCAGCAATATGGTCGAGGCTGACTTGGCCTCCAGGAGCAAATATTTGCTTGGGTAGCATCAGACCCAAACATCCCAATGATGTGTTGACTCAGAAAAATAGCTTAATACAATCAACAAATGTTTTGGTTTTGCTCTGTCAGGTGGTAAAAGCAGAGAAGCTGCAATTCAACTCAAGTGGTCACGCGGTCACTTATGTTTCTGGTCTGGATGTCACCATCTTCCCCAGTGTTGTTTATTACTTAATTTGGAGCAAGGCTTGGGTATCACAAGTTAGACTGAGTCACCCCTTGTGAGACTCTGCACACAGAGCTGGTGGAAAATTGGGTCTTAACACAAACATATTGATGGAGTTGGACATTAGACAACAAGCACCCTCAGCCTTCTTTCCCAAGCTGTGATGAAACTGTTGGGAAATGGGCAACATTAGCCAGTGGAATTTTCTGGCACAGAGGAGCATCAGAGCCAGATCTCCTAAATCCAGGTCCAGATAGAGATGGTACAGCCTGAACTGACACTGCAGTCACTTTTTGACCATTACTTCACCACCGCAGAAATGAATGTTTTTCATCTCTGGGTACAAACAGGGATTTTTCAATTACCATCTGCGTCATATGAATAAAAGGAGAGAAATTACTCATTAAATCAAAGGGCGAGGAGGGGAGATTCAGCTGTAGACATATTCAAGGAAACTGAAAGAAAGACAGAGAATGGTGTGCACTCTCATTAGCGTAATGATGCATATGGTGAGGATGTCACTTTGGGTATACCAGCAATAAACTACAAGGAGAAAATCCTGTAAGTCTGATATGTCAGCACTGATGTTTTCTTGTGAGAAGTATAATCTCTAACCTGTGATTTACAGCCACCATCTAGTGACAAATTTAAGAGACAAAGAACAGATGTCAGTTAACAGGCAGAGGAGCTTCCAACATCAATCTAACTCGTAAGCAGAAACATCTCCCTAGTTATTAAAACCCTCTCTTTTCCTGGTCATGCAATGCATGTTGCTGAGTTCTTCTGCACGAGCAGTTTTTCCAAGCATTGCCACCCATCAAATGATTCTTTGCTGATAATTAGCTTCAGAAAACACACTTAATCAAAGTGATGTCCATTAATTCTTGCTGCTGTAAATAGGACTGTGGCTTGTGATGGTGAATTTCTGGAAAGTATTCAGACCATTTAAAATAGGCAACAAATAAGTTCCTAATGATGTTGCTCTGAGATGCAGTTTAATTTTATTTATGGGCTTTTTTTATGCACATCCCAACCCAGTTGTCAGCACTGCCCAAGAAAAGAGAACGCAGGAGATCAAAAAACGCCATAGTCAGGACTGTGAAGATCAAAGGGATGTCACAGTTTGGAGAATAAAACAATATTTATCAATTCGGCTGATGTGCTTTTGCAGCTGCCTTTAATCACAAAGACCAGTCTCACTTTAGAACAGAAGCCCTCCTTGCAGAAGAAGCCCAAACTCATGGCACCAATGGGGTGCACCATTCAGCTGCTTCTCCTTTTCATTAACACCCCTTGGCCGTGCTCCTACACTCAAATACCAAAGCACAAAGGATTCCCATAAGTGAAGGAGTCATGTGCCAAGTATGTGACAGGGTAGCCAGGGAAAGCAGTATTTGTTCCCCCAGTGCTGTACCTTCTTTTTTGATGCAGGCTCAACACCATAAATACATCTATGACAGTCAAACATCAGTGAGATAAGAAATGCAACAGCACCATAACAGAACCAATCTCTTTGTCTTTGACATTGATGGAACCTTCTAAAGCAAGGGAAAGAAACTCCTAAACCAGGTAGGACTTACAACAACAACACAACTTCAAGGTTCCCAAAGAGAAACGTCCCCAAAGAAGTCACCTTGCAGGCCCCATTAGTCAGATATCTGCCTCGAGTCAGCATTTTGAGTCCTCTGGAGATTCAGAACTGAATGACAGTTAATCCCGTTCCTGTAATTTAAATGACCTGCCCAGCAAAAAATGCCAAGCACAGCATTTAAATACAGCTGCACTACATGTAAATACAGCTAAGCCCAAACTCTTCCAGATGCCTCGAGGCAGTGAGTTCCAAAGATGAATAAGAAGATGTTGGAAGGAACAGTTCCATTTGTCAGTTCTAGATTTGCTTGTCATTAGGCTTTTCACTCTCTGTTGCACAAATCCATTTTCCTCCCCCATTTTTCTTCCAGCCGGCCTTTTTGTATTTGCTTCCTGGCTGATTTGCTTCCTGGCTGATTTATTAACATCCCACACACAACATTTTAAGTACTATTTTAATTTTCACATCATTCTACCTGCCAAAGAGTCAACCCTACTTAGTTAGATTGACTACCTTCACCTCTCACAACCTAAATACAGAAGTAAAATAGGAGCCATGTGTTCCACTGCCTATTCACAGATCAGTTTCTCCAGTTCTCTGGGTTATCTGGACATGAGCTCTCCTCCTGCCACACCACAGATCTCTAATTACCCACTTATTCCAGCAAGCTCTCATCAGCTCAAGCTCCAGCATTACCTCATTCTTTTACCTCAGGCTGGGACTGGTGTCTTCTCAGCATCCTCTCTGATGAGAATGGATTAATAAATCTCTAACAGAAGTGGTTCTAATTCCTCAGAAGCATCCCATTCTTTCAACCTTCTGCTGACCCCAGAAACCTCATCCCTTTCATCACTGTACTGCTATTCAAGGGGCTATTTTTCAAAAGCAGATATTTGAGAGACCAATTATTTTAGCATTGCTTTTATAAAGAAATGAGATAGTTAGTGCTGTGGGTGTTTTCCTTTAGTGTTGCATCTGTAAGTCCAAAGGGTTCTATTTCACGATTCACAATTCCCCATACTGCTCATGCAGGGAATTTTTCCTCAGCAGTGAGCTACCACATTCTTCTCAGTACTGTAACAGAGCACTTCAAAGCACAGCTCTAAGCTGCTTAGTATTTATAAGCACAGCATAGGAAAAAAAGCCATCTGCTTTTCTTCTGCTAGCCTAAATCAGCTGCTTATTCAGCTCATTTGGAACAGCCTAGTTTACCAGTCACAACTACTGTGGAGTTTGCCTCATCAGTAAGTATCCAGTGCCGTTAAGGGCTTGGTCTGAAACAGGCCCCACGGTAACATGGCCAAGAGCCCACAGCAGTGGCACACTCACAGCGGGGCCAGGCAGACTACACGTGAACAGCGGAGGTGCACTCATAGATCCGCATTCCCAAACATGTTGGGAAGTTGCCCGTATTTTCTGAACACAGGGAGAAGTTATAACAGCTAAAATAACGGCCCGTAAAGCTGGAGAAAGATATCTTAAGAAGGAACGCTAATGACATTGCCAAAACAAAGCACCACAAAGTATCACCACACAAAAAAATAAAAATAAAAAAATCGGGAGACTGTGAATAAGAAACACTCAAATCCAGATGAAAACGAAGATTATGGGTTATACCAATGAAATGCAGAAAAAAAAAAACAAAACAATTGGCCATTGTAATCTTCTGCATTTCAGTTCCATTTAAATTACTAAATACTAAAGCTATCAAATATCTGAAATTAAAACTTATCCATATTGTAACCATTCTGAAATCCAGATATTTTCTACAGCAGAAATTTCCATTCAGCTTCTAATTTGAAGCCAGAAACCCATATTAATGTTTAAATGCCTGGTTAGGAAATCTAGGCTTTTAAAATCTGAGGATCACAGACTCATGTTTGAGGGGGGAGAAAAAAATATATCAATTCTTATGCAGCCATTAAGGACAAGAATTCTGATCTAAAATATTTGTAAATCCCACATTCTCAAACCCAAATTCACATATTTTGTCTGACACCTGTACACACGCAAAAAGAAGAAACCACCTTTCAACACAGATGCACAAAACTATTGTGACAGTTTTACCAAATGTGCATACCAAAAGCTAACTCAGTAGCAATAGAAAGTTGTTGTTTTTTTTTTTTTCAATGAGAGTTACAGCTCTCCTTGTTTACATCATGCATGGGTATAAAATGATGACAATCTTACCAGCTCCCCATAAGTACTGTAGCTCCTTTTTTTATTGTTATTACAAATGGACTTGCAGGCACAATTGTTCTTGTTGTCTTTGTTTGACTGCTCCCCTTACAGAATTCACTTGCAACTCAAAACGTTCATTCCTTTGCTTTAGCTCAATCAACTTAATAACAAATCCCTGCCAGACAGGGAAAGGGAGAGTTGTGCCACAACCACAGCAGATCTTTAATCACTCGACTAGTATCAGCATTCGGTGCTGCAAAGACATCTTCTGAGAACAGGCTGGCTGAGCCCTACTTCTGAAATCAAGGTATGCTCTCACATCAAATTCTGACCATGGCTTACCAGGGAAATTCACCGACCCCTCACCTGACCATCTCTACCCCATGCATCTCCCAGAAAGCACTCTTTTCACCATCGCCACCCCTTAATGGTACTCCCACAAACCCTCACATCTGCCGGCCTGCTGTACCCACAACTCCCAATGCCCATCAGCACCAGCACGCCCTCCAGCTCCCCGCACACACCGTGCCCACACGTGGCAGCCCCGGTCGGCCCGGCGCGGCCCCACGCCGTCAGCACCGCGGAGAGCTCCGCGCCCCGAGGCGTTCAGCACCGCGGAGAGCTCCCGCCGCCCCCCCGCCCGCTCGGCGCCCCCTGCACAGCTGCGCACCCCCAGGGCCGGGCTTTGTGTGCCCCCTCCCCTGGGGTACGTTTGGTCCCAGCCGGGGTTACCTCTGTCCCCAGGTATGTGCTTTCCCACCCCGCCCGGTGCGTGTCTGCATGCGTGCTCTCCCTCTCATCCCACTCCCCCTCCGTGCCCCTCGCACTGCCCCCCAACCTGTCGTCGCTCTGGAAGGACTGATCTCCCAGCAGTAAGTCACGGAAGCGGTATCGGGGCGGCAAGGGCAGCACCTCGGACTCCAGCTCCGTCATCTTCAGGGAGGCGATGTCCAGAATGACCCCGCTCTTGCGGCTCCCCTCGCCGTCCCCGCCGCCGCAGTCGCCGGGCGACGAGAGCCTGCGAGAGAGAAGGGGGCAGCGGCAATGAGAGGGGTGCCGTGCCCTGCCCTGCCCACCCCCTCAGCCCGCCCCCGACCCGGCACCTCCTCCGGGGCCGGCCCCGCTCAGCCCCGAACCGCGGCCCCGCGCCGAGAGCAGCTCGCGGCCCGGCGGCTGCAATTACATTGCGGGGCAGGCGGCCGGGCCCCCCCGGCAGAGCGGTCCCCCCGGGGGCATGGGTGGCGCGGGGCGCCCCGGGGCTCTGCCGGCCTCAGGCGGGCGAGCGGAGCGCTGCGAAGGGCACAGCTCGCTGCACAGGGCAGTGCTGAACACAGGACATTCGCTCCTCGGCACAGAAACAACGGAGAGCAAGAGGAGCCAATGGAAAACCCTAGTCGCCAGGAGGAAATAAAACCGCTCGTAAGGAAGAGCTACAGCTGACAAGCAAAGCCAGATCCATCCCTCCTCCCCCTCCGCTCCCCCCACAAAGAAAAGTACGGGTGGTGGAGAGGCAGGGAGATGGCTCCACAACACTACTGGAGGCAGAGGCGCTGCCTCCTCACCAGGCTGCTGGCACTTAAATCATCAGGACAGTCCCATATTAAATGAGAAACCGTGAATGCTGATGAGTCAGTTACCCATCCAGCCACCAAGCGTCACGGCTGGGAGGATTTATCACCCGTCCTTTGGTCGTTGATGCCTCTGATCGAAGGTGCGGGGGATCACAATGCCTGGGAGAGATCCAAAGCCATGGCTTAAACAAAGAGGGCCATGCGTGGTCATCTACACACAGTCTGCCTGGCCACGCAGAAAGGAGATGGAACTCAGCCGGCTCTCAAGCTATCAATTGCTGAGAGCTTGTCTTTGCTCTCCAAACCACATTTGTCAACAAGAACATAGCTAATAAACTGCTCCCCTTGTCAGCTAGAGCTGCTAATTACAGCTGACAAGAGTTATGTTGATTTCACAAGGCAGTGCTGTAAAGCCAGCATACAGGCACTCAAGGCAAAAATCACTGGTCCTGATCCTTTGGGTCCTGGCTTCAATTTCAAATGTATCTGTGCCACGAGAGTAACTCCAACTTTGTGGAAAGTGGGACAGAGAGGGAGAAATTAAAAGAGGAAATGTGGCACCTCTGCAGCAAGCTGATTGTTTGCTCCTCACTTGTAAGTTTGAAGCGTGAGGCAGACAAATAACTGAAAGGGTCCAACTGCTTCCAGGGGCACTTCCCAGGGTCTCACCCAAAGCCTCTCCAAGACCCACCTCCCTGTTGCTTGTACATGGTGTACAAGCTATGCACAGAAGGAAGAAACAAGGAAAAGCTTCCAGTTGTTTAATACTAAATGAGCAACAAGCAAACAGTTAACTTTTTGCTACAGGCTCAGAGATGTGATCACAGGCTCCTTGGATTCTCTTCTCCCTTTAACAACTGGAAGCCCTGTACATAAATTCCCAGCTGAACAGGTTCCAGTGCCCCGATGAGCTGCAGTTGGTGAGTTTCTGGAAGAGCAGCCAGCATGCAAAATTTCTGCTGAACACAGCCCCGGAAGACAGCACAGCTTTCCCAACACTTCAGATTATTTTCAGTGATGTTTTTTTGCCACTTAATTCTATACCCCCAGAGCTTTCCAAGCCCTTTTAGCTACAATATGCACACTGCAGCCAAGGCTCAGTGCTGAGTAACGCATCTTTGCAGGGACTCAGGATTCAGAGAGGTTATTCTAAGATAAAAATTGATTCAAAATTTGGTCTTACAGAGAAATTGGGCCAAGCTGCTGCCAACTCAAGGACTCCCTCTGGTTCAACTGATCTCAGCACAGAAGTTATCCAACCATCTCCAGCTCATATTGCAAAGGAGGATCTAACATCAATCTAATCACAAAGCCACAATTAGGTCTGCCCTCTTTGATCTTAACTATAAGATATGCCAAAAGGATTCCTCCAGCACAGGCCAGGCCTGGATTTATTGTAGGACAGCACCTTAAAAACAGAGCTTCCAGGGAGAGAAAAAAATAATAAATAAAACAAATCATCCACTCTCCTGTTATACCTCGTAATTGAAAATGGGGAACCAAGTGCTCAACTCCAACTGAGGGCAATTATCTTTGCATTTGAAGGGAACTGTCACAGACAGCAATCTCCTGTGATCATTAAGTGCCTGTTTAAAGGCGCATGTCACTTCATTTCCCAGAGGAGAAGCAGAAAGATGGGGCTGCACAGCACGGTCACATCAGCTGCCCTGCAGCAAGTGGACACTGCAGGATGCCAACATGGACTGAGGTCTGGGCAGGCAGGGCTCAGCTACTCTGCACCCACTGAGAGCTGAGGGTGCACTCATCTCCATGTCACTACATCATGCTTGTGTTTGATTGTTTCTCTAACCCTCACCACATTCTTTTTAAGCCCAAGTAATCCATCTCTCTTGGTCTCAGATCCTGCATCAAATGCACGAAGCAAAGCAAATATTTGCCAGTATCCTTTGTTAGTGCTAAGAAAACTCAGTAAGACCCAGTGATACCAGAAACCCCAGAAGCATCATTTCTGCTCCGTATTTGAATCCGAGTTTTTTTTCCACATCCACAGTCACAGCTACATTTTGAATGCATTCTTTCTTAGTCTCGCATATGAAAATCATTCAGAATTTTTAAAATTTGGCACATTTATTTATTCTGGTTTCAGATGAAGGCTCAGCAAGACAAATGCTGCGTGCACCTGTTGGACGAAGATGCCTTTCTCACACAGCGACTGTAAGACATGTTGCACATCCACACCTCAAGAAGAAGTGCTATCTGCACTGCACTCATTTCCTCACGTCGGCACAGAGATCCGTCCCCTCTGCCCAAACACAGAGATTCTGAGCTATAGAAGTGCCAGAGCAACACAGGCTGTTCTTCCAAGCAGTAGTGGTACAAAATAAAAAAATCATGAACAAGATTGCTTATTGCATAGTCTTCAAATACTACCAGAAAAAAAAAAAGATTCCCAACCTGGCTTATAGCTAAATACAGGACAGCAGCTTTATTTTTATCTTGCCATCCTTCCCTTCCTCCAGAGCCATCTACAACTACAGACACACATGTAAAGCTCAGCACTGCCGTGCTCCATCACTGTTGCCTCTCTCTCTCCCCCTCTTTGGCTGCTCCCTGCAGCAATCAGCACCATGAGGGGACACCCAACTGCTGGGAACACAGAGATGGGATCACACAGTGTGACCTACACAAGACCTCCTCACTGGTCCCCCTGTCATGCACGTGTAGCCCAACGTGATCACAGCACCATTCCAGCAAACACAACTGCCCACAGGAGCACACTGCACCAGGAGTCCCCATGCTGCCAGCTGTGGTTTTCCTCAATCAGTGCTCCATGCTTGGGCTGCTCGCCATCCCCTTCATCCCTTGCTGCATTCCCAGGAAAGCTCTTCTGCCAGCAGCACACTCCCCAGGGACTGAAAGCACATGCAGAAGAGCAGCAAGACCCCCACACCTGCCCAACAAACTGCTGGGATGCACAGCCACCAGGAGAAGCTCAGCCTCAGAGAGCACCCCAGGGCTGGCAGCTGATGGCAATGCTTTTTAGGATTTTCTTGCTACCTTTGGCTCTACGTGTCAGCAATGAGGGAGAACACAACTCAGGTTCTTCTCGTGCTTCCATGCATGCTTCCATGCATGATTCCATGCATGCTATGCAGGACAGAAACTACAGAGCAGCTTCCTGTATTGGACCACGAACAACCAGCAAACAGCCCAGGGCTGTAGGCAGATCCCAAAGCCCCACGCGTTGCCCAACCCGCAGCGCCCATGTCCTGCAAGGACCACCATCAGGAGCTCCAATCTCCCAGCAACACCCCCACCTCAGAGCAACCATCCTAGGCCGTGCAGCCAAAGATCTTCACGGAGGAACTCACTGGACCTCAATTCTCCCTTTAGAAGGCGCCCACCCCCACCTCCCCCCACTCCATTCAAGAAGACCGAGGTCCCACGGCTGCCATGGGGGTCACCAAGCTCCCAGCTTGGAGCTCTTTGTGAAGGTGAGCTCAGCTGCTGCCAGTGAACACAGCCACACAGGAAATTCTGACCTTTCACTTTCTATATTTAATAAAATACATATAATCATCATTTATTTGCTTCTCCTCCTACACCTCTCATGGTTACCGGGCTACAGTTGTCATACCCCCTCTCTTTTTTCCTTCCATCTGAGTGACATCACTGTGGGGTCTCTGCATGGCCTGAATGCACCAGGAGTGCGTGGGCACCATCTCTGGGCCAAGAGCCTTCTGCCAGAGAAGGGAACAGGCAGCAACTTGGCAGGGCTTTCCTCCCCTACATTCAACATCTCAAACATCGCCTCTAAGCATGGGGCTCTGAACCAAGCCATAAGTCACTGCAGTGAGAATGGTGCCAATCTTAAAAGTAATCAGCGAGAAACAAAAATGCTGCAGGATGCATGAGCACAGCCTGCCCTCTCCCTCGTGCTACACCATTCAAAATCAGCATTTATCGGGGGCAGTCCCACAGTGGGCAGCAGTGATGAACTAACAAGTTCATGCAAAGCATGAGGTGCTCAATCACCCTGATTAAACTCTTGCATCCACGTTTGCACTTCACAGACTCTGTCAGTTGCCCAAAATGTCCATGTAGAATTGCTCAGACCTCTGACAAATCCCTCTGTTGCTTTGCTTTCAGCATGCGGAGGCAATTTAGCTCCACAGGCCCTGCAGAAAATTTAGCTTTTTGTGTATTGCACTTTGCAAACTAACAGGAAGCGTGAGTCAGTACGCAACTCCATGAGCATCCTCCCTGCTGGCAATGCTATTTTCTAGAAGACAAAAGTATAAATTGTACCTTCCAGGTCCAGAGTCATTTTTCCTATTAGACAACCCCGTATTAGCAATTCAGAGCCACATACCCCATTCCCTTCTGGTCTGATGCATGCACGTATTGTGTGCAGAGGGACAAAGCTCCCTGAAGCCCAAACCCACCTTGAAGGCTTTTCACTCCTTTTTTTCCCAGAGAGCAAGAACTCCCAGCAAAGGTGCACATAAACAGCTCAGGCTGATGCCCGCAGAGGCTGCAAATCTTAAACAATATTTGGGGGGAGGATCTGATCGTGCACCCCCTCAGCACTGCTTCTGGCAGTTGAGAGGCCGTGCTCCCTCCCTCCTGGCTGCCACATCACTGAAGCGAGACCGAGGAGTGGACACATCTCTCATCTCCTGTTGTGCAACCAGCAGCAATGGATCCCAGGAGCTCTCCTGACCACTCTGCTCCTGTTCACATCACTGCCACAGGGCAGCACACGCTGTGCTGGAGAGGGGATGAATGAGACACTCCTGCACACCAAGTCTTGGTGTTTTGCTTCTGGCACTGCATGTCCCATCCTTCAGGTATGACCATGTGGGGCACCCAACGGCCCAGAGGAGGCAGGAGGAAGCAGGTGGGCAGGTGAAGAGCAGGGAAAGGCAGGTGCCAAGGGCTCAGAGCCCATCCTTCAGCTAAGATGCAGTGCAGACCTGCTACAACTCAAAACCATCCACTGACTGCTGGCCTCTGGCAAAGATGCTTCAGTCTCTTTCAAAGAGCTCTTTGAGACATCCTCATCTTTGCTTGGCAATATTATGTAGTGCCAATAGGAAAAACCAAAAGCAGTGTTTGCAGTGCCTGGTGTAGGGAACAAGGTTCCACCTCCCTGGCCCTGCAGCTTCAAGGCACCCCTAAATTCCGGGGATTTTTGTTTTTTGTGAGCACCACATATGGCACCCACAGGTCCCTGGGCTGGGCTGGCCACGGGGCACTGCTGGGCAAAGTCAGAAATAGGAGAGTGGAGAGGAATTGCAAAGAGGGGATGAGGGGAAGAGCAGCACCCAGGGCAGAGAAGGACCTCTGGGAGCAGGTAGCCAAAACGCTGCTGAGTCCCTCCCAGAGCCGCATCCCAAGGCAAAGCCAACCACAGCCAAACCTGGCAGAGCACAGCCAGGCAATGAGGCACAGCAGTTCATTTGCAGCCGGTTTGGTTCATTGTGCAAATATGCAAATAGAGCGCAAATGAGCTGGGTGATCGCTCCCAGCACAGCACACAGCCCTATTTCCCTACGGCCCCCACAGAGCCCAGGACCCCTCCAACACCTCTCTGTGCTCCGGGGCCAAATCCCCCTAAAGAGGAGCAGAGAATGAGCAGAGCCTCTGACCCAGCGCTGCCATCCAGCCCGACTCCTCCTGGCCAGGAACGGCTCCTGGGGGGGAATTATCCGAAATACAGCCATCCTGAGGGCCGAGGCCACTGACCCTGCCGGGAAACAACTGACCCAGCAATGCCTAGAGCTATTTATGGATTAATTGCACCATTAAACACCATCTTCCCTGTGTGAGATCCGAGCTGGGATTCCCCGAGTTTGGCCCTTCCCAGCAAGGCCGTGGCCCTTTGTCCTCAGCACTTTGCAGAGTGCCCTGGAAGGCCGTGCAAGTTCCCCTCAAAGCAGAATCTTCCTCAGAGCTCAAAAGATCCAGTAACAAGGATGGATACTGCAGGAAGGAAGGAGCTGCTCTGCCACAAGGCCACATTGATCCTGCTGGGATTTCTGAGCTGAGAAACCACCAGAACCACAATTCCCATCAGCCAAGGGTTACTCTGGGGTCCTCAGCACAGCATCCCCCCCAGCTGTTGTGCGCTCAACCAAACTCAACAATGCCCAACACTTCAGAGACACAACACAAAAGTGTGTAAGATCAGGGCACTGCTAATTCTTGCTAACGATCTGCTGGGTAAATTCTCCTTCCTGCACAGCCCCAACCTACGACAAGCATCAGGAACAAAAAGGGAGAAGAAACTTCTCGGCGCTCCAGACCTCTGCAGCACGTTCTCTTCTATTAGAGCAGAACATAATAGGGAGGTGTGGGAGGAGGAAGAGTCTTTTCACAGTCAGGATACAAAGACTGCAGAAATGAGCCCCATGAGGCGGGCTGTCAGCCCACCTGCCAGACACAGCCATGGGCTGAGGTGGGGGGGTGGCTGCCGGCAGCAGACAGGGAGCAAACAGAAGGGCAACGCAGAGGCAAACGTTGTTCCTGGGGCCCCACAGGGCTCATCGCTGCTCTGCGAGTTCAGAAGCAGTGGTGATGACTCCAAATTACACAGAGTGGTCAGGCCAAAATGTGACTGTGAAAAGGTGACGGAGGATCCGTGTGATCTGATGATTAAATGCCAGGTGAAAATTAGCATCAGTAAATGTCGGCTAATACAGAAGGGAGAGAAAAAAAATCACTGTCCTGCACAGGCAGATGAAGGGCTGCTTATTTAGCAGTCAGAAAAGAGCCAAAGACACCACAGATAACTGCACAGAGCCAGCAGCTGATTGCCAGTGGTGGTCAGAAAAACAAACAGAACATTGGGAGCGGCTGTGACACCACAGGGAAATGCACAGCAGTTCTGGTTCCCTTCCCCAGAGGGCAGAGGGATGGCTGTGGGGATGAGAAGCACTTTGTACCAGTAGAGATGACATAGATCAAGGGGAGACTTTTTAGCCCTGAATGAGAAGAGATGAAAGGGAGGTGAGATGGGATGGGAGAGATGAGACCACCCATCTGTGAGTGCTGGGCCCCCAGCCCCACATCTACTTGGGGGGTGGTGCCTGGGATAGGTGCAGGCACCGTGCTCAGCCTCATGCAGCCCTCTCTCTGCTTTTATTCAAGAGAAGAATGAATGAGATATTCCACACGCCAGCACAGTTTGGCGTGGATGCAAGAGAAACACAAAGAGGCTCCAAACTAAATGGAGTGCAGCACTTGGGAATCGTGAGCGGAGGTCAGGACGAGGTCACCGATGGAGGATGGGAAGCATCCAGAGAGAGGCTGCAAATATTTTTGCAAAGCAGAAAAAGCCTTGAGCAAGGGCGGTGTCCTGCCTTGGTGCCCTCCAGTGAGGGGTGCCAGCACCAGCAGTGTGCTGCACTGAGGACACACGGCACTCAAGGGTCCCTCACTGGGGAAGCCCATGCCAAGAACCCATCCATATTCCCATGTATGCCACAAGGTGCTCTCCCACAGCAGTTTTACAGCATCTCCAGGGTGCCCGGCCCTGAATGTCAGGCCTCTTTCAGAGCCACACGCTGAGCAAAACAAGAGCAGAAGTCCTTCTTATCTTTGCTACATAAACATCAAGAATACGTGGTGCGTGGCCCTTGGCTCCCTGTTGCAATTTCTTGTGGAGCAGGGAGGCTGAGGTGCCCCACGGCTGTTGCAATCCACACCGGTGACTTTTGGAAAGGCAATAAATGCCTGAGCCCATAACCTGGCCCAGCAGAACTGTTACTAACAAGCTGCAGAGCCCGGCTCACTGCGAGCTTCTATTCAAGAAGCATCTCCCCATTCATTTCTGAAAGTGGAAAAAGAAGCAGCTGTTGGCTCCAGGACTGCACTCCCACAGCACAGGGATGGGTCACAGATGGACTCAACGCACAGAACCAGGAGCATGAGGTTCCCCCAGCCCCACTCCCAGCCCTCCCCCACACCCACCCAGCCGCTCACAGCCCAGCGCTGGGACAGGCAGACTGCCATTCCTGGAAGAGGCATTAAAACCGACCTGAGAAAAGCAGCATCCGTCAAAGACAAAGAAGTGATGTTCCTAAACTCCTTCTCCGGGCATCATGGTGCACGCCATCCCATTTCACCTCTTTCTTCTCCAATAACCCATGGGAGGCAGCGGGTGGAGCAGCCGCATCCCCCGCGCACCGCTCCTCTCCCTCCGGCCCCCGACTCGCACAGGGTGTGTTTGTGTGAGCCCTTCCACATGGCCCCCATCCATCACTGCTCCGTACCCGTGCCCTTACATGGGCAAGGCAGGGGGAGCGCAGCGCTGGCCCAGAGGAAATCCTCTATTCCCTAAATGACAGCTCTCTGTGTAAACATTTACCCAGATTTCCCATGATGTAGGGAAGTAAAATTTAGGTTCTTAGGACCCTCTGAGTGCCAGAAATGCATATTTGCTCTCCAAACATACTTTTAAGTGCTTCTGCTGTTAACCCCTTTCTTCCTGACTGCAATGAGCTTTGGGGACGCTCACCCACTTGTAAAGGATGGGGGGAAAGCACAAAGACATCTACACACCCACCTGTGGTGACAGAGAAGATGGAACCTATTTTAAACCATCCCTCGATTTGCAGAGTGAGGGGACAACGGAAACATCACTTATCTCAGAGGGGTCAGCATTGCTGCCAAAGTCCCTTGAACACAAACCTTCAATGCCTTCTGCACACAGCAGAGCTGCAGCTGCACCAGGTTGGAGACAGGGGCCAGAGGAGCCCTGTGGGCAGCGTGCTGGGTGCTGGGCAGGCACACAGATGAAACATGATGGCATTGCAGCCTCCACAGGGCTGGAGGGGGTTACAAACACACTGAGCTGTGTAATCATAATTAAAACCCAGGCTTTTCTGTACCTATTGGAAAAGACAGAGGAGAAGACCTTCTGACAAATGTGTTGTTGTGTGCTAGACGAGGATAAATTACACTGAGCAGTAGAATAAATTAAAAGGAGCAATAGCTGCAGTCTCAGCTTGTCGTTTTCCTGCATTGTTACAGCCCCAGTCCCCCACCAGCTGCATCCCCAGCCCAAACCTGTTCACACACACAGCTGTGCTCCATAACCTCGTCAACAAGGACAGGGTCTGAGACGCACCACACACAAGTGTGCAATGAGCAAAGTGTTTCCAGGAGTGCCCTACAGCTTCGCCACCACCCTGGAATGCCCACAGACCCTAGACAGGGGGGCAGACAGATGTACAGGCAGACAGACAGCATTTGCACATATGGGTGATGCTGCCCCAGTCCCTGAGGCACTGCAGTCCCTCCTTCACATGGGACGTTGTGCCTCTGGCAGAGGACAGCAGGGGGTGGTGACAAGAGATCCAACCAGAGGAACCAATGTTCAACGACTGCATGTTACCCGGCCAGCAGCAATGCTCTAAAAGTGATAGAGTTCATCGGCAACACTGCTTCTTATCTTTCTATCTAGTCTCTTAAGAACAAGAGACAGTGTCCCTAAATCACAGGGAGATGTCGACATAAAATAAAAACAAACAACAAACCAAAATTGCAGTTGTCCAACTCTGGGCACAAACCCATAAATCCGAGTCCTTGTCTGCCAACAGCGAACTGATGCACCCACTTCATTTGTTCTGTTAATATCTGACGAGCACGAAAGCCAATGAATGCAATCAGAGGAATGATCGCGTTACGGAGCTGTAAGGAAAAGCCTTACAGGTTCTCCAGCAGCAACGCATCCCCCGTTCAATGGGCGCTGGGGACACAAAGATGGCATCGTCTGCTGTGACCCCACGGAGCAGCTCTGCCCACAGCTCCCACCATCATAACTTCGGCACAGAACCCACCCAACACAGAGCCCAGCCTGGGACGTGCCACGCTCGGCAGCATTCGAGCTTCTCCCTCGTGTGCACTGCGCGGTCCTCGGGCTTCACGACCGCTTCAGCGCTCGGTCACGCAGCGCTCCGCCACCCAGCAGGACGTTCGGGGGCCGAATTTCCCGCAGAAACTTCGTGCCGCCTGGAGGGACCAGGTCCGTCGGTGCACCAGGGGTCCCGACACGGCCGCCCCGGTTCTTCTCTTCCTTTCCTTTCCCTTCCCTTCCCCTCCGGCGGTGCCCGGTGCCCCCCCCCCGACCCCATAGCCGTACCTGTGGGCGCTGCCATCGTCGTAGACGAAGGTGCGGTTGGTGTAACACTCGGCGCAGACGGCGGCCCCGCCGCCCACCCTGCCCTCCGCCGGCGCCGCGGGTTTGTAGATCCCCTGCAGGCTCCGCTCCTCGCCCGAGAACGGCATCAGCGCAGCGGCGCGGGCGCCCGGAGGGGCGAAGCGGAGCAGAGCATCGGCGCCCCGCGCTGCCGGAGCCTCCGGCCGGGCGCTGCCCCCGGCGGGCGCGGGCACGGGCTCGGGCGGCGGCGCGCTCCCGGTGCCGGTGCCGCTCCCGGTGGCGGCCGCCCATCACGGCGCGCCCCGCAGCAGCCCGTGGGTCGGCCGGGCGCTCCGCATGCCGGGAGGGGCGGCGGTAGCAACAGGTGCCGGGAAGTTGGGAGGCGGAATGGGGGCGGGAGCGGTGTGCCCTCAGCGCACACCGACACGGCTCGGCTCGGCTCGGCTCGGCTCCCGCCGTGCTGCCCGCCCGGGGGATGCTGTAGCACGGCACGGCACGGCACGGCTCCGTGCGGGGCGGGGTGCCGCCACGGCGCTGCTCCCTCTGCCGGTGTCCGCTGCGGTCCCGGCACAGCCCGGCCCGGCCGCTGCCCCGCGCTGCCACCTGCCGGCCGCCCCGCCGCCCCCCCCCCCGGTGCGAGGGATGGGTTTCTGTTTGTTTTATTTTGGATAGAGCCGCGTCAATATTTGTGCCGGGCGCCGAGCCCGGGCCGTGCTGCGAGGCCGGTACTGATCTCCCGGGGGGGCACCGCTGCCGTAACGCGGCTCCACCCGGGCTGGAAGCGGCCGCTGCCCCCCGAGAAAAGGGGTAACGGAGCGGCCCCGGACGCTATGCCCGCGCGGTGCCGCCGATCCGCTCCCTCCCCAAATGCTCTCCGGGTTTACTCCGCTTCCCATGAGCAGACTTTGTGTTTCTCTTGCAGCATCCCTTCCTCCTCCTCCCTCTCCATATGGGCTCTCCTACACTCGGAGTCGTTTGAGAGAAAAGCGATCCGTGCCGCCTGTGCCATCCATCCATGTGACGCTTCCTGACCCAACGTGCTTTTAAGAAGGAGAAGTTATTCTTCATTCACTAATTGCCTCCTATTAGCGGGTGCAAAATGTTAATGCGCAGCTCTGCGAGGAGAGGAGGCGGCGGCGCCGTGACACGCGGGGTGAGCACAGGCTGGGGGAGGAATTACTTAAAATTACGGTGGGGATGGGTAGGAAAAAGGAGTGAAAAATGAAAGAGAAAGAGCCAGAAGGGGAAAGAATCCAGAAAGGGACCTGAGCTGGGAGTGTGCGGCTGCACTGCGCAGATAGGGTTAAATAGAGCCAATCGGGCTGCAGAGCCAATGACACCATGTGGGCACTCGTTGCCTTCAGCCTGAAGGTTGCCCCACGTCGTGCGGACATCTCAATGACAGCTGGCACGACGTCCCACACAGTGTCTGTGCCAAAGCAATGCCAGCTGCTCCCCCCAAGGCTCCCTGCCCCTTCCCAGCCCACAGCAGGGCTTCCATCCTGCATTTTCTCCCCATGAGAGCCGAGTGCCCTCTCTCCCAGCACTGGCACTGCCCAGAGATGCTGCCCTTCCCCTCCTCCAGTGCTTTGCTAACGTTTATAGTAATGTTCGCTTCTCTTTGGAGAGCCATTCCAGCTCCAGCCAGCAATGCCCCCTGAATCCCTCCCAGCAGCTGCAGTTTAATGCAACCTTGTGTCATCATGGGGCCTGTGCAGTCTCACTGTGGGAGCACAGGGGGCACAGCCCAGGGTGGGGGGCAGCTGTGGCTCTTTGTGTCTGGAGGAGCAATAAATACATCTGTGGGAGGCGACGGCGTGGATGAGTCAGAGAGAGAAAGTCATCTGGGGAGGAACAAAGGAGCAAAGTCCAGCACACCTCTATGCTCTGGAGCTGAACAAGGACTGTGGCTGTGCCTGAGCTCTCCAGCTCAATGTTTTGCAACCATTAATGCTCTCTCCATTCAGCTGATATTTAGTTCTGTGCTTCTGATGCTGAATGTAATGCTGAGAGAACACACAGAGGGTTTGAGCTGTCTGTATCAAGAAACACAGCGGGAGATGGTTGTCAAAGCTGTCATTGAACTCAAGAAGCAATAATCAAACACACACATAGAGAAAGATAGAGCTCTGTAATTCCAAGCCTGATGTATGCAAAGAATGAATGCCGGGAGCTTGGCTACAGAACATATTTTCAGTGTAGTCAACTGAGTCAAGTGAGCCATGAAATCGGAAAAAGATGCCCTTACCAGGGCACAGAGGGGCTGAGCTATTTGTCAGCTCTCCAGTTTGCTGGCTTGTTTGTAAGTTTTCTACCTTCATTTAACGCCCCGAGGAACATTAAATATCAAAACCCCAATGAAATAAGCGCTATTAAGCTCTATAAAACCATCTCCCCCATTACTTCCCCAGCTTTGTGGAGAATTCAGGGTGAAGAACTGCTTGCAGGAGCTGAATCATAACTGTCAGCAAAAACATTGCTATTAGGTGACTAAGACCAAAACTATTGTCTTCCTCTATTTATCACCACCAATGCTGTTAATAAGACCCAGGGGAGCCCCTGTGCAGTCCCTGGTGCTCTCTGTACACAGGGAGTTGCCAGACCTGAGCTCAGCCCTTCAAGGACATGGAATTCCCTTTTCTGGAGGCTGTTGAGCCTCATGAGGAGCGAGGTTTCTCCTGAACACAGATAAAACTCATCAGTTTGGCCATAAGGAGCAGCCTTGGTTGGAAAACAGAAATCTGTATATATTTTGGGTGTACACGTGGCTGTTTGAATCAAGCCCTGCCACCACAATGCTGAGCAGAAGGAAGGGCTCCAGCACTGCAGGCACCATGCTGCGTGGAACTGCAGCAGGCTGATGCACATGTGGGGCTTATTATTGTTTTAAAAAATGCACAATTGGGAAAGCCAATATTTGTAATGGAAGTGGTTTCAAATACCAGTGTTTATTTGCTTATTAAATAGTTTAGCTGGAGACAGAGCATCTTCAAAGGAGGAATTTTTTTTTCTCAGAATGGGTATCTGGGGCTGTAGTGCTGTATTATCATACATGAAAAATATTTCCTCATCAGCTTTTTGCTCCAGAGAGCACACTTTAGTGACATTACCCATGCAGACAGCTTGCCAAGCTTCAAAGCACAGCTCTGCAATGACTGCAGGGACCCAACCCTGCTCCGGCCAAAGCTGGAGCCCAGTGGGCAGCACAGAAAGGAGATCTGGGTGATCCCAGTGCTCACAGTGGGGCACTTCTGCCACCATTACAACAGCTGCCCAAGGAGAAGGTGGGACTCTTTTCCCCCGTGGCTCCACATTACTTTTTGGGGGTGTTGTGGGGACGACCCCCGGGTGCCACCACCACCAAAGCACCAACACGTGCAGTCCTTTACAACTGTAAGTGATGGGTGGGCAGAGACAGCGCAGCTCTGTGACACAACAGCACTTCACTAAAGTGCCCCCAGTGCAGCTGCACTCTGTCACTCCCCCAAGACCCCACAGATATCACGCAAACCCCTCCTGAGTGTCAACAAAGAATAGAGGGAAAGGCTAGAACTTGGCTTTGTGTTTGGTGCAGCTGCAACACAATCAACCTCGGGATCATCTTTCCTTCCCACAGCAGGAGAGGTGAAGCTGTGCGTGGGTATGGGGAGGTAACCCAACCCTGCAGCCCCAGATAGGCGCTGCCGCCCGAGGGGACGCTGCTCCGGGAGCTGCTGCCCACAGCCATGCAGGTGGGTGCCGGGGTGTGGGCACAGCACGAGGCTGTGTCCCACCAGCTCAGGGCCCGTGCTGGGTGGGGAGCAACTGGGCCAGCGGCACAGCGGGGAGCAGGGGGTGGGGAGCAGCCCTGGGCTGAGATGGGACTTGGTCCTGAGTGATGCAGTCCAATCCTATGCAGCAACAGTTCCCCTTTTCCCCCTCTTACCCCATCTCCCATGGCTCTGTCAGGTCAAGTACCGAGGCTACCCTCTGAAGATAGAAACTGACCTTACAGGTCTTCATTAATATCTCATGCCTTCAGTAACAAGCTAAAACAGGCAGAAAACATTCAAAATATTCAGTTATTCCTCAGCATTTCCACAGCTGGATGCAGAGAGATATTTAACCTACAGCACATTAACGTCCATCTCAGCTTAAGCTCTCTCTGCACCACAAGGTTTGTAGGAATTAAAAAAGCTGTAGATTTAATAGATGTACACATCTACAAGCCACAGCTCCCACAGCCTGAAAGTATCATAAGATGTACTATGAATGTGAGACAAAATAAAATCCTCAGCACCCAGGTTTGTTTCTTTCCCAGCTGTGCAGACTCCGGACCCACCAGTGGTGTTTTATTCTGTTCAACGTCCTGCTGTTCCACATGCTGCTTTTTGGGGCAGACTTGCTGGAGGAATACTTCCTGAGGTCATTACCTCTGTCCTACAGTGATGCAAAGACCCTGGAGATCAGGGAGCGGGCCAGGAAGCTGGACACAGCCCCATTGAAGGCCAACCTCTCCAGGTCTTACACCATCAGCAGCGCAACGTGCTCCGATCAAGAGATATTTCTGCTTGTTCTCGTCAGCAGCAGCCCAGGAAACAGGACGAGGCGCAATGCCATCAGGCAGACATGGGGCAATGTGACAGTCACCACGGGTTATGCTGTTCTCACCTTGTTTGCTTTAGGAAGGCCAGCTTCGGCAGAAGCCCAGCAGGAGATTGATGAAGAGTCTCAAAAGCACAGAGATATTATAGAGGGCAGCTTCATCGATTGCCCTGCAACTCAGACGCAGAAGATGATGATGATTGTGGAGTGGGTGGTGACTTTCTGTCCTCACGCAAGGTATACTCTTAAAACAGACGAAGAAATGTTTGTTGGCATTCCCAGCCTGGCTGGATACTTGCTCAGCTTGACTCAACTAGAGGATGTCTACAGTGGGAGGGTCATCCACCAGGGGGTGCCTGACAGAGACCCCCAGAGTCCCGGCTTTGTGCCCATCCATCAATACCCAGAGGAGTTTTACCCAGATTACTGCGACAGAAGAGCCTTTGTCATGTCACAGGATGTTGTGCGCAAGGTGTTCGTGGCTGCCCAGGAGGTGCCAACTTCAGTGCCTGCCGATGTCTTCGTTGGGATCTGTGCTAAGAAAGCTGGCATCACTCCCATTCACAGCTCTCGCTTTTCTGGGGAAAAGCACATCAGCTACAATCGATGCTGCTATAAATTCATTTTTACCTCTTCCAACATGAATGAGGATGAGCTATTTAAGGATTGGAAGGAAACAAGTGACGGGAAAGACTGCTCGCTACTGGAAACGTACTACAGCCTGGTGTCCTGCAGGGTTCTGACCTATATTGATAAGTTCAAACAGTTTAACTTAGACAGAATAAGAAGTGAGGCTTTCCATTTCTCTGATTAAAATACAATTTTTGGGAAGGAAGCCTGCATTTCCTTCCACCATTCCTTCTTTCTTAACTTGTCCATATTCAGCAATCTCCCCTCCAAGTTGGCTTCTTCCCTTCAACAGCTAATGAATTACTAATGCTATCACATTGCAGTAACCAAAGCTTTAAACATATTCTAGCTGCATGCCCTTGTACACGTGTGTGAAGCAAGTAAAACGAATACAAAGAAACGTGGTGTGAATCCAGTGTTTTCCTTTCTACATAAAGATACTCAACCAGCAACATGCAAAGCATTTGGCTATAAAAAAAATGTATTGTCATGTACTGAGCAGATGTAGATAACAAGGGATAAGATCTGAGCTCTAAGCTCAAAAAAATGAAGCACACATGCACACAAATCCCTTTTTTGGCACCTCTGTATTTTAATATATTGTGTTTGGCATATGAACCATGCAAAACAGATGTTAAAGACTTGACACAGAGAGCAGCCTTTACAAGCAACAACTGAAGATGTGCACAGAAGTGACTCATGAAATGCAGAAAAGGTTTATATTGATTTCCTCTACAGAGATTTCAGTATACACCTCATCTAGAACTACCAGCACCAGAAGCCACCTGGAATAACCAAGCTCAACCCCAATACAAGTGCAAAGTCACACATTCTTTTCCTTTTTAGTGCTTTCATGTATTTCCATACTTGGAGGTTCACACAGCTCCTGTGCTCCCTCAGCTCACAAATGAGACAGTATATACTGCGTTTCCCCACCAGCAGATGTTTATTATGTACACTAGGATGAACTGAAGTGAGAAGTAGCATAATGTTAGATGACAATTTTTTGTACACATCTGATCATAAGTAACAAAGCAGATCACCTGCACTCAGATAGTTCATTAGACATGAACAGATTGTCCCCAACTATCCAACTTCTCTGAGCCCATTCAGTTCCTTGCCAGCAACGTTCTCTTGTCAGCAGTGTTTTGGCAGGCAATGCTAACATCTCTGCTGCAGCATGAATGTACTACAAGCAATAGAAGAGTTACTGCACAACTAGATAGATCATCCCACTTCACTTGGCAGAGTGAGGACACCAGGCAAGTACTTTCCATAGATGCGCAGCTGACTTGACACACTAAAATGAGCCCCAGTTGTTTCGTGTGTTATAATGCTCCCTCCACCTTGTCTTCAGATTTATGTCCCCAACAAATCTAAGATAGATCTTCAGTATAAAACACATGGTGATCTTTGTTTATGGACCAACACATCAGGGGGGACAGAAGGGACTGGGGGTCCAGCCAACCTCGTACCTTATCTCACCCATCACCTCCAGAGGATGATGAAGTCTCACAAGGCACTACATTTATATTCTAATTCAGTTCACGCATTTAAACATAAAAACTTTGTGTTTTACCCCTTTTATTCCAACTCAGGCAAATAAAATTGGTACTTTTTAAAATAACACATTAAAACATTAATCTTCAATAAAAAAATAGCGTAAACAGTTTAAGATTTGGTTCTGAAGTAGACTTGTAGCTGGTGCTCCTGTTCAGCAAGCAAACCAAGCTGCCACAGCCACAGTTGATGAAACAAAGCTCCCAATTTGGTTTTATACATCAGCTTACTTCTGTTTGTTTAAGGATTAAGTGTTTGTTCCTGCGATCCTCAGTATAAAATGTAAACAATACTTAGGATTTATTTAAACATGACTTATATTCAGCAACCTTATCAGAGAAGAGAATCCAGTTTGTACTCCCTTATGTGGACAGAATGTTACCAGTTTATTCTTACACTTTCTGACAGAAATATGGCTGGCTAAAAGAATATTTTCTATGCAAGTGCCAACCTTGGCAGATATAAAAAAAAAATTTTTTTTTTTTAAAGAAAAACTATGGCAGCATCTGAGGTTACAAAACCTCAACATTTTTTTTGCTTTTTTTTTTTTAATTGTACTGTGATCTACTGAGAAAACATGATAGAAACTCTAAACTCAAAACAGTTTAAGTAAACATTGACAGCTTCTGCAAAATAAGACACAGTCAGCAGTTAACAGAATGCTTACTGTACTTACTTGTCTCAGAACAGTACACAGGAAAACTCTGCCATGAAATTCCATGAAAAATTACATTGTGCCCTATAAGTATTGATTTGCTCTCACGACCCTCATTTCAAACAGAGTCAAAGTGCTTCATGTTCCTTTAAAGAGACACTCACACAGCTCCTGTGTGGGGAACCTTTTACACCTTACATCTTAATATTTATCTCAGTAATGCGGTTTATAAGAAGGGGAATTGAGACATCAGTGATACTATTCTGCTCCTTCCACAGCTGTAGTAGAAACTGCTTTGACATAATAAGGGCCTTCATTCAAATAAGCCCTAAGCCTCAAGTAATACTGATTTCCAAAGATTTCTGCAATTGTTTTAGAGTTTACAAGGGCCTTCACCAGTTCATACTTGGCATCCTTGGAAGCTTTGTCAGGTTCCACAGATCTGTCTACAATATATTCCACAAATCCTGGACTGTTGAGCATCAACTTCTGGGCCCAAGCTTGATTTGCAATAGCCTAAATGTGAAGATGAAAAGAGAAGGAAAATTCATCTTACTTTTAAAAACACCCCAAAAATCAGTTACACAGTAAAGAGAGCAGAAAAACTTAAGTGGAATATTAATTCTACACAGTATTTACCTAACTACCATCTGAGCAACAGTATTTATCACTGGAAACCAAGTACAGTTCAGTGCTTCTCTAACATTTTAAGTGAATTATCAAAGCAGTGACCTCCTGTATAGAATTTCAAGGAAAAAAAAACCTTTGAATTAAAGTTTCTAAGAAAAGCACCAGACATGACTCATTTGCTACATTTTTTAAATGGTGAACGCATGCAAGACACAATGGAAAAGACATTATTTCTGACTGCTTCAGGACTTCATATAATAAAACACCACCATTTGTGACTTCCACTGAAAAAACATGAAACTGTATGACAATACAATTCATGACCTGATCTTTAATAAAAGAAAGAAACTTACAGTGAACACCCTTAAAGCTCCACAGTGCAGATCAGGGAACGGCTGAGTACTGATGCTCCTGAAGAGCTCCAGTGGTTGGCTTGACAAGGATGTGAACCATGACTCAGTCATTCTTAAAAGGTCTTCTGTCTGCTGCTCTGGCTGCACATATCACAGAAATGTACAGATATGAAAGGTTAGTTAGAATTATAAGTCTTCACACAAAGACCCACCAATCAACCAGAAAACCAACCCACCAAATAAACTTACAGGCAAGTAGAGAAGAGATGAAACAGCATCCAAGCATCGAAGCCGCAGCTCCGTGGGCGCATTCTTTGCCTGGTGCCCTATTTTGTTTAACAGATTCTGAAATCTGCTTCCTTTGAAAGTAAGAAAACAGTTCCTTGAATAATTCAGGCAGACCTTTGTAGAAGTACAACATTACTGATTAGTTACATTATACAACACTCTCCTACCACTAATGTAGTATATAAAACTTGAGAAAGAATACCCTAATCCACTGTAACAAAAGCAGTGTAAGATTCTCTTTGCTTCATACAGACCTAAGATGGATGAATCCAAAGCTTTTATGTTTGTTCTGTGGACTGCCCAGAGATTTCCAGAAGCAAAGTTATTTGTCCCAGATAACTGAATCTCATCGGGAAGCTTAGATCCCAGTTCATTTGTGATTAGAAACCCCCAATTCCAACCTACAGTGCTACAACAGTTATCTGCTCATGCTTATTTTCCACTTAAGTTCTTCACTTTGGACTAGCAGCAAAAAGAAAACAAACAAACAAAACAAACAACCCAGAACCTACTTTCAATCATATGAGCCGTTTATATTATATGCAGCCTTTGAGAAAAAAAAAAAGTGATATTGCACGATAGTTCATATTTTTCTCACCCTGCTGAGAAGGCCATGAGATAAGGAGAAACAAAGGAATCTAAAATTACAGGCATACTGACAGTTTATATACTGCAGCTCACTAGAGAAGAGTGACTCAAATAATGCTTGCGACACCAGAATTCTATCTGCGAGGCATTTCGCTCTGCCATGCCTGACAAGGCAATTAAAAACCACCTTATCTGCTATAATGCAGCTATTTGAAGAGACAACCTTGATTGCTGAATGTTTTTCAACTCTTTTCCCTATTACACTATTATCAATGCACTTTTTAATATTATAATACACTGAGAAAATTTTATTACCGAGAAAGATGATACTAACTTGCTTTCTGTAAAACCTGTTTGCCTTCCACACTTGATCCCAGGATTCCTAGCGTGTCCACAGCTACTCCAATCATGGTTGGATCGTGACTTTCTGCCATTTCAAAGACCTTTTCCATAAAGATAGGGTATCGCTCACAGATCTGCTGCGGGCTGTCTACAACAGCCAGGTTTCCAAAGAATTTAATAAATCCTAATAGAAGACCACAAGAAACAAGTATTCAGAGTAACAGCATAAATAAAGCTCATTCTTATGTATTTTGTGCATATGTAACGTGAATTCTACTATCCAAAAAATTCAAGGGCTTTTAAAACAGCTTATTAGCCCTCTCAGTTTAACATATAATACTTGCAAAGGGTAACCACAGGACATAAGAAATGCATGATGTAACCTGGTAAGTAGAAGCCTGAGAAAGGGTCAGATTCTGCACCAATGATGATGTTAGAAATTTTATCAATAACTCCTTGCTGAGCAAGATACTGACGTCCATGGGGAGTATGTGCCAGTGAAGTCACCATCTCTATGCACGTAGCTCTGTAACAAACAGAAGACCAAATAAACTGTTTGTCTATGTCATCATCCTGGATGACATGCTTGATCACATGAGGAATGGGTGTGTGATCCGTGACAGTCAGCAAGGCTTCACCAGAGAAAGTCCATGCTTGACCAATCTGGTGGCCTTCTGTGATGGAGTGACGGCATCAGTGGACAAGGAAAAGGCAACCAATGTCATTTACCTGGATTGGAGCAAGGCCTTTGACATGGTCCCCCACCACATCCTTATCTCCAAATTGGAGGGATGTGGATTTGATGGGTGGATCACTCCATGGATAAGAAACTGGTTGAAAGGCCGCAGACAGAGGGTGGTCATCAATGGCTGCGTTCAGGTGGAGGCCGGTAACGAGCGGCATCCCCCAGGGGTCTGTCTTGGGACCAGTGCTCTTTAACATCTTTATCAATGACAGAATTGAGTGCATCCTCAGCAAGTTTGCTGATGACACCAAGCTGAGTGGTGTGGTTGACACGATTGAAGAAAGGGATGCCATTCAAAGGGACCTCAAAAGGTTAGAAAGGTGGGCCTGGGTGAACCTGATGAGGTTCAACACGGCAAAGTGGAGTTTTGCGCTTGGGCCGGAGGAATCCGAGGCATTCATACAGACTGGAAGGAGCGGTCCTTGAGAGCAACCCTGTGGAGAAGGACCTGGGGGTCTTGATTGATGAAAAACTTAACATGAGCCAGCAGTGTGCCCTTGTGGCTTGGAAGGCAAATGGGATCCTGGGCTCCATTAGAAGAGGGATGGCCAGCAGGGACAGGGAGGTGATTGTTCCCCTCTACTCTGCTCTTGTGAGGCCCCATCTGGAATACTGCGTCCAAGTGTGGAGCCCCCAGTACAAAAAAGACAGGGAGCTGTTGGAGAGGGTCCAGAGGAGGGCCATGAAGATGATCAGGGGACTGGAGCACCTCCCCTATGAAGACAGGCTGAGAGCTGGGCTTGTTCAGCCTGGAGAAAAGAAGGCTGCGGGGTGACCTCATTGCAGCATTTCATACCTAAAGGGAGCCTACAAACAGGAGAGGAATCGACTCTTTGAAAGGGTTGATAACTGCAGGACAAGGGGAAATGGTTTTAAGTTGAGGGAGGGGAGATTTAGGTTGGATGTCAGGGGGAAATTCTTTACAGAGAGAATGGTGAGGTGGTGGAACAGCTGCCCAAAGAGGCTGTGGATGCCCCATCCCTGGAGGCGTTCAAGGCCAAATTGGATGGAGCCCTGGGCAGCCTGGTCTAGCATTAAATGGGGAGGTTGGTGGCCCTGCATGTGGCAGGGGGGTTAGAGATTCATGATCCTTGAGGTCCCTTCCATCCCTGGCCATTCCGTGATTCTGTGGTTATTTTAAGGTCATGTACCACTGCTTTAGCAGTCTGGGAAATCTCAAATCCACTATAACGTACCTGACCAGAACATCATCTCCAGTCAACTCTCCAATTAAGTCTGATATTAATCCACTGTTTGCACAGTAATTAAGTGAATCTGCTGACACTGAAGAAATCTCAACAATAAGCTAAATAAAAACACAGAAGAAAGAAGTTATATACATCACATGATATTACCAATTCATAGTAATGGCCAAATACACCTTATAACACAGATTAACCCTTTATATACTACATATGGTTTTATCTTTTCATAATTACTTTAAATGCTCGCCTGAAACAGGCTTACATACAGTTGCAAGTTGACAGCACACGCATCTGACTTCTGTTCATACCATCTTTTCTTTAAAAGACGAACTGCCATCTTCATTAAACTCTAAACGGCTAAACTGCATTATTCCTCCCTTGTTGTGCATATCTAAACTGACATGCTACTCAGCATCACTGTCTCTTTCGCACACCTGAGTTTTTAACAGCTCTGTACAGCAGTGCTGTACTCCTCCTGCTCCCTTCTTGCTTCGACAAAACACAAACATGAAGAAAACTCACATAAGGACAACATTAATCCCATTCCTACCTCATACACTCTGTACCGAACAACGTCATTTGTTGCCATGACATTTTTCAAGTCACTTAATAAGCTGCTCACAAACAAAGCCTCTAAGCCATCTTGTGTCTGGGCTATTCTTGAGAGAGATTTGATAGCCTGCAAACAAAAACAATTGCTTGCTATAATAACACAAAGGGAAGAAAATCCAGGATGATTTGATTTAGTCTCAGTGTTCTTTACCAACATATTAAATCATGCTATTTATCTAAAATTGTGGTCCTCATTCACACTTCAATGAGAATTATTCTCCCGCTGACAAGGGCTAGTTTTAGTTACTGTGATTCAAACCTCTGGCATCAAATGTGGGCTGCTAAGTTCACTTGTGCATTAATAATTACTGGAAGAAAACAGCTCTAGGTAAGTGTTTTTAATCACATCTAAGTAACTTCTGGGCTTAAGTCAATTATATGATTACAAATGTCTTCCAGGCAACATGAGTTCTTTTTTCCTTAACAAGGAGTAGAAGCTGACATTTCAACAACAGCAGAAAAGGCAGTATGTGCAGCATCTAAAGAAGATGAAGAAAGCAACACTTACCTCTTTAGCCACTGCTATTTTCTCACCACCAATGCAATTTATTATCTGCCGTAGTAGTTCAGGACTGTTGAGAATTTCTCTAACAGCATCTGAATTTTCAACAATCCTCCCAACCTATGGGTATAATTAAATAAAGTTATTGAATAAGACCATAACAGCCTTTTTTCTCCTATGAAGAAAGGTTGAGTGAACTGTGCTTGTTTAGCTTGGAGAAGGCTCTGAGATCTAATTGTGGCCTTCCAGTACTTGAAGGGAGCATATAAACAAGAGGAAGAATGACTATTTATAAGAGTGGATAGTGATAGGACAAGGGGAAATGGTTTTAAACTGAGACAGGGGAGGTTTAGGTTGGAAATGAGGAGGAAGTTTTTCAGCCAGAGGGTGGTGAGGCAGTGGAACAGGTTGCCCAAGGAGGTTGTGGATGCCCCATCCCTGGAGGCATTCAAGGCCAGGCTGGATGTGGCTCTGGGCTGCCAGGTCCGGTGTTTTGCAACCCTGAACATAGTAAAGGGTTGAAACTAGACAGTCATTGTGGTCCTTTTCAACCCAGACCATTCTGTGATTCATTTTATGATTTCCACCACCCCCCCCTCCAAGGACTGGATCAGACACCCAGGCAAAGTGACTCACCATTACTGGAGGCACTCAGAACTCAGCAGGCCAGCACCCCAAGCAGCCTGCTGTAACATGGCCCTGCTTTTAACTGGGATTGCTTTTAACTTGGGCCTGTGATGACCAGAGCTCCAAACTACAGAATCACAGAATGCCTCAGGTAGGACGGGACCTGAGCAATCTACGGCTGTGCCAGAACGCTCCACTCAGAACAGCCCACAACAAACAGGAGGTTCGGTTACAAGCGATCTCTGTCCAAGCAGAGCTTTACGTGTTATGGCTAGCAGCCATATCGTGAAGCTCACACACCAGCACAATAAGAGCAGCAGCCTGCAGTAAAGCAGCAGGCAGAGATGAGCGCGGAACTCAACGCCGAATCGCGGCCGTACCTGGGATATAGAGAGGATCTTCACGGAGTCGTCGGGGTGGAACAGCCCCTTCCGCAACTCCTCCCGCAGGTTCTGGATCACGTAGAGCGGGTCCAGGGCCTGCAGGAGCCTCTCCAGGACGGCAACGCAGGCGGACAGCTGCTCCCTGCGCGGACAGAGAGAAACCCCTGAGCGGGACCCGCAGCTCGCCGAGGGACGGGGCTGGGAGCAGGGGGAGGCGCGGGAGTCGCCGCGAGAGACGGGGGGGCGGCAGGGCCGGGCCGCTCACCGCTCATTGGTGCCGAGGAGGTTGAAGAGCGCTGCCAGGTGCTCGTCGCTGAGGCAGGCGCGCAGAGCGGCGGGCGGCACGGCCTGCACAGCGAGCCGCAGCGCGCGCAGCTCCTCCACAGGCGCCTCCCGCCGCGCCGCGCGCTCCAGCAGCTCCACCACCGCCTCCGCCATCTTGGCGCCGCCGCCAAGTCCCGCGAGATCGCCGCCCTCCCGCCTCTATCAACGCCACCCCGTCGCTAAGGGTCCCTTTCGCGTCCGCCGCGCAGTAAACAAAATGGCGGCCGTGCCCCGCCCCCTCGCGACCTCCGCCACCGTCTCGCGTTGCGATTGGACGGGGTGGGTGTGGGGGCGGGGCTAGATCTGTCCCGCCCCTTTTGGGGGGTGTCGTTGGGGGGCTGAGTGGGGCGGTGGGGAGGCTGTCGGTGGGATCGGAGAGTTGCTCAGCTTGGGAAACGCCTTAAAGATCATCATAGTCCAACCGCAACCTACCCGCAGTGCCCTGACTAACGGCCCTCTGCTAAACCATGGAGCGATTTGCAGAGTGCGAGCGTGGGGTGAGGCTGGGGTCTGTGATGGCATCTGTGATGGCGTCTGTCGCGCTCAGCCCTGCTGGGAGCAGCTCGGGTGGGGGCTGCTGAGGGGCAGGCAGTGCTCACAGGCTGTGCCACTGGGCAGCAAGGCTGTGTGAGCCAAGCCCCAGGTGGTAAATACGGTCAGAAGTGCAGAAGGGGGACAAAATGTTGTGGGTTTTTATTCTTTTTCTTTCAGTGTGTGGACAGCAGGGAAGGTGCTGATTGTGGCTGTGCCCATGCCGGGCAGCACCCGGCACGTCTGAAGTCGTGAAACGTTTCAGGCCCGTGACACATCGCAGCTCTGTGACAGTTCCTGCCCAAAGCACAAAGCCCTATAGTCTGAGAAAAACACCGAACGATGGGAAGATGAAGGCAGGAGGAGGGGGACTGCTGTGCTCCAGCCCCACGCTGGGCAAGCAGGAGGGTGGGCTGGTTGGACTGGATGGCCTGAGTGGGCTTTCCCAACCTCAGTGACCCCGTGTGGGCAGGCAGGCAGCAGGGCAGAGGAGGAGGAGCCTGTGGGCAGCCGTCCCGGGCACCCTGCCCAGCACAGGCAGAGCAGGTGGAGGCAGCGGGACGCAGCTCTCGCCCGGCCGGGGCATGGAGGCTCTGGGCCCCCGCTGCCCGCTGCCCACCGCCCAGGGCTGCCCCCGGCCGGGCTGCCGCACCGTGCTGCTGGTAAGTGGGAGTGGGCAGCAAAGGGATGGTTTCAGAGGGGATCCTGGGGGGCAACTCAGTGTGGAAGGGAAGGAGCCTGCAGGAGAAAGGCGTTCTTGGGTTGCTGCGAGCAAAGCGAGTTTCGGAGGTGTTTTTCCACTTGTGCTGAGGAAGCCTGGAGCTTGGCACAAACTGTGCTGTTGTTTGGTTGTTGTGTGTTTGTTTGATTTGTACAGAGCCTCATCCAGGCGGAGTCGTTTAGGAAAAGTCCTTACAAGGTGACTTTAATCCCTAAAGCTGTTTATGGCTAGCCAAAGCCAAAACAAATTCATCTCACACACATCTTAGTCTCTAAGCTCAGCTACTGTTTTGCCAGTCAGTGCTTTGCAGTGAAATAATCGCACAGCAGGCTGTTCAGTTTTGTTCACTTGAACCTTTTGGCAGCCAGTTTATTGGGTCCCTCAGGTGGGAATCCTGAAGGTTCAGCCCTTCACTTTTGCACCATCCCTTGGCACATTCAGTGCTTCTGTGCTGTCACCGTTCTTTTCAGAAACAAAAACAAGCAAACATAAAAACTTCAACAAGAAAATCAAAGGAGTGGTAACTGTTATGCTAATACTTAACCACAAGTGTTCATGGGGATTTCCTCTTCACATGCATGTACATCTCCCAAGGAGATTAATGATTGCCATGCTAAACAGGTCAGAGTTTGTCCTAAGCAGGGAATGTGATTATATTCTAATCCGGAGAAGTAAATACAGCAGCGTATCTCAGCCTGGCTTGTGGCTGTGGGAGTAAGTTGTGGGATTTGCTGTACAGTAAACGTTCAGTGGCTTTGAAAAACACAAGCTCAAAAAAATTATGATGATGAATCTTGTGATAGCAAGCAGTATTTCCTCAAATGGACTGAAAAAGAGGAGACAACTAATACAGAGCATCAGTCATTTCCCCAGCGGAAAAGTGTTCCTGTCTTTGTGGTGTCAAGATAATTTTAGAATTCAATCTTTAAAAAAAAAAAAGAACATTTTTGACATTATCCGTGTGTTGGGAGATGTTCAGAGGACAGAGAACGGTGGAAATAAGGAGGAAAAAAAGACTATCTTCTTAGTCTTATGAAAACCTTTTTGTCACTGTTGCTGAATAAGGGCTGGATGCTGTTTGTTTAAAAAACAACAAAAGACAAAGAGAAGAGCAGCTGTGCAGAGACGGCAGTGCTGCAACCCCAGCACAGGCACCCATCCTTCGGCTATTACTCAGCACACCAAATTAACCTTGCTATTCCCAGCTGAGATAATTTATGGATTGCATTTCTGTGTGACTGTGTTTATGGCATGTGATTACCAAGAGCAACTAATGGGCTTGCCAGGAATGGGAAGTGCAGCAAAACAACTTGTTGCCACTCCGCTGCCAGCACATGGAAAGAGCAGTACTGTTCTGCAGCCCTACGGATTCAGGCTGTGTCGGTAAGGATTTCTGTGAACAGATTGAATTTGACTGTAACGTTCTTATCAGATAATTAAGATGAAATGAACTTAAAAACCGCATTTTGGCCCTATCTTACCATGCCTGCTCTGTGAGGTCTGTGTCTCAGGCTGGGTGAACAGTAAAACATCTGTCAGCAGAATGCAGGAAAGAATTTGCAGGTAAGGACTAAAGCTCTGCAGGGCCTGCACAGAATGCATTGTCCAGTGTCCGTCCTGGAGATGCTGCTCTCCTCCAGCTGCTTCCTCGGGGAGGCAGGGGCTCCATCCCCGTTTGGCTGCAGGATATGTCCTGGGTGCTCCTGTTTGCAATAGAAACAGCTGAACAGAGAGGCACCTTGGCACAGCATTAGGTTGGCCCCACTGTGGGGGAATAAATCTCACTTAAATTGCAATGAGCACTGCTGTAATATTGAAAGAAGACTGGAGAGCTCTTTTGAGCCAGAGATAAGATTAAGATAAATGCTTGTTTTTAGAAAATGCAACGTTTTCCCTTCAGTCAGCACTCATATGTTGCTCTGCAGGCAATGACACTGTCTTTGCTGATGTACCCCATGCTGAGAAACCTCGCTCTCCAGCTGCACTCTGCCATTACTGGCAGCTATGTCTCTGGGACCCACTCCATTGTCTTCATCAACTGCCTCAACGAGCAGATTGCCAAGGATATTGCAAGGTACTGAGAAGTTTTCCCTGTTTGTCTGCTTCAATTGTTTGGAAATGGCTTTTTACAAAATAAAGCTTTTCCTTGACCCCGGAAAGGAGCTGCACTTCTCTGCTGTGTCAGGGCTTTGACACTTCTGCCTTTTGTTTTTAAGATCCATTCAAGCCATGGCCCGAAATCTCTGCATCCTCAGTTGGATTAAGACCCAACCCCATGCTCTCTGACATGCCATAGTCCTTCTTCTCTGAGCAGCAGAGTAACAAATTCCCTGAGAAGTGCACAGTGCACTAACATAAAAACAAATATGAATGAAGTGATCCACAGAAAACACAGAACAAACGTTGGGGAGCGAAGGCTTTACCTTGATATTTTTTTCTCTTTCAGTGTATGAGATACACTGCATGATGTTTTGCATGCAGTTTTTCCACGTATCCATCAGTCTGTGACTCAATAGGTGGTTTGTTCAAAGCAGTGAAACTGTTGACTGGGGAAATGTTTATGATGGACCATTAAGTTTCCTGCAACACCTTCTCTGAGCTGTTTTCCCTGCTATGCTCTTGCTTGCCAAAAACTCTCCCTGTCCTCTGTAAGAGTGGAGCATTCCCAAGCAGCCATTCAGGAGCTGACTGGCTACTGAAAGGGATTTTGTGTCACCTTAAATACTTCAACTGTATGAAGAAATTCAAGTAGAATAGTACCTGTGCCACTGGATGTCTCCAGAAAAAAAAAGAACAGCTGTACATGGCTGGTGAAAAGATCCCTCTGTTCCTGAAAACGCTTAGTCGTAACAGCTTTGCAAATGTTTTCCACTCTTTGTTCCTTATCTTGCAAGGAAGGGAGAGGAAGCAAATCATTCTCTGTTGCTGAGATCTATCTACTTTGCTTGCATTTCTACTGGTGGAGTAATTTTTCCAGGAATTTGGATGAATGAGCAATGGTTGTGAAGGATGACACAGGGCTCCTGCATTTGTTTTCCCACCCACCTTTTTCTTGGAGCTGTCATGTTTGCTCTTCCCTCATGTTGCTCAAAGGAGTGCTCTAAAGAATCAGGCTGCAGGGAAATTTTCTGCTGTTTTTAAGGAAAAGGAGATCAGGGTTTGTGGAAACTGGTTTGCACTGTCTCTACGAGATAAAGTCGTCAGAGGAAACTCATGGCCCACCCAGAGATGCACCCCTGCCCCATACCTGCTGTTGGGTGGTTGCATGCCATGGAACTCACTCAACATCTTGGCAGCCCAAGTGCTGCTTCTGCCTTGGGCCCATGTGCATCTTTTCCTTAGCTTTTCTGCTTATTAATATTTCATCCATCTCCCTTCAGAGCCTATTGTTTAGTGTGGCAGGGATGCAGAAACACCCATTAGGTACCCAACCCAAAGATA
This sequence comes from Perdix hodgsoniae, assembly GCA_035772895.1. NCBI lineage: Eukaryota > Metazoa > Chordata > Aves > Galliformes > Phasianidae > Perdix > Perdix hodgsoniae. Next base: position 2,174,289 of record JAPSGF010000020.1, on the reverse strand, counting down.
CCATCTATTATGCAGGCGTTCTGCACTGCCCACATGCAGCATCTCATAGTGTTTCTCGTTACCATGGTGGCTGCCTGTTTCCACCCAGCTTGCCAGAACAAAGAGCAGGATATCAGTCAGGATCACACTTTGTTGAGGCAAAGCAGAAGCAATTAGAAGGTATCGAAAAGGCTCCAGCACTCAAGTGACTTGGAAGTTGCAGATGGGAAAACAAAGTGATTTGTGCCATGTGTCCTACACGATGAGCACAGCGGGGAGATCTTCATTCATGCTGCTGCTGTTTGTTGGGCTGCAAATTAATTCAAGATGCTTTACAATCTTTAAGTGACTTGAGCTGCATGTGGCTGGGGTGCACAGCCTCTTGGCACAGCTGGCCTCCAAGCCATGGCTCCTCCGACTTGTCCACAGGGATAGCTCTGTGCCAGGCACCTCTCCCTGCTGCCGGCAACTGGGGCAGCTTTGGGACAGTATCAGCCCCAGGCCAGAAGGATCTGAGCCAGAGCAGCCCCAGCTGGAGATCACTTTGCTTTCCCAGGGTAATAATTAGCCTCAGTCCATGTCTCCCATCTGCTGCATGAGGCAGCATGAGGGATGTCCCTGCAAGCCGCAGCAAGCCAAGTGGCAGTGACCCTCTCCTCTCTCACCCAGGGGCATTATGGACAAGAAGCTGGCTGCCTACGTGAACATCCTGCCCAAGAGCTCGGCCTTGTAAGTTGGGCTGCTGTACCCCAAAGGAGGAGGGGACCGGGGCTGAGCTGCACAGCCCACCTGCTCTGTCTGTTCCTCCTCCCCACCCTGTGCAGTGGACACTGAGAGTCTCCAGGTGCCTCCTCACATGAGAACCCTGCATGCAGATGAAATCACTGTGGCCTTCTGGCACCGTTTTTGCTTTGAAAGGTCATAGCTGACTCACAAGAAGCACAGCTCCTCTCCTGCAGGGAAAGAGAGGGGGAAAGTGTGATACCACACACTGTATCCCGCTGCACTGTGCTCCCCGTACAAAATGTCTCCCTGCCTCATTCAGAGGGGTCAGCACCCCACAGCCTTCCCAGTGCTCAACTCACCCTGCCCTGCTGCCCTTAGCTCCCTCAGACCTGGCACATCAAGGGTGGCCCCAGCCTTAGACCTCCACATGTTGGATCGTGGGCATTTAGGACCAGTGGTGCTTCTCCAGCACCACTTCATAGAGGAACAGTCACATGCAGGGAGCACCAAGCGGGGTCATCAGGCTCCAGGGAGATCAGCAGGGCTGTACCCATAGCTGGATGTGCTAATGGTTCTTTCCTTTAAAATGCAGGTATTTTTGGAAAGGGGAACTGGAAGAATCCACTGAAATCCTGCTGGTAAGTAACAGTGTCCCGTGGCACAGCAATTCCCATCCCAGAGCCCAAGCCAAATGGGGCTGCAGGGTGGCACCAACGCTGAGTACCCCCAGGGTCATGGCAGTGGTGCATGGCCAGGTGCAGCAGAGCTGTGCCTTCAGGACCGTTCCCTCCCTTTACTCTTTTTTCTTTACTCTTTGCAGTTAGTAAAAACAAGGACATCCAAAATAAGTGAATTGTCCAACTATGTCAGGTGAGCACGGGGCTTCCTATCCGCAGTATGCAGCCATCTCATCCTCAGGCTTTGGATCCCCTCGAGACCAATCCCACCCAGGAAGGCTCTAGGCACTGCTGGGTACACTCTGAGAGCCAGAAAAGCCCCAGCATCACACCAGCTGGGAGCAGGCTGCTGGGAACATGGGGCTCCCTGCATGGGACAAAGAGGGCTTCAGGGTCTGTAGGTCTCCCCCATCTGCAGATTTCCTGTCCACCCCACGAGCTGAGTGCTGAGCACAGCTGGTGGCTGTGGTAAGCCTCAAACTCAAAGCAAAATTCCCACATGGCACAAAGTGCTTTGAAGTCAGGGGGGATCACCCAGGGCAGGGCCCACGCACCACACTGCTTCCTGCACCCCCAGCCTGTTCCTGCTGCGGGATGCGACTGTGGCACTGCGCCGCTGCGTCTGTTTCCACTTTAGATCCATCCATCCCTTTGAAATCCCTGAAGTCATCAGCCTGCCTATTGACCAAGGAAACCCCCTCTACCTCAAGTGGATTGGAGAAAACGTCCCGCGGGATTGAATGAACAGCCCAGAAACCACCCTTCTCTTGAGGAGATGTGATGAGACAAGTTCTGCTGGGGTTTGTGCACAGTGACACAGGGGAGCAGCTCACATCCCCAGGGGTGTGCTACAGCATGGGAGTCTGAGATGTGGAATTTCATCTGAACTTGAGATGCCCCCTCCCTGGCCTAGCTCTGCAGCAGCACCAAGCTGGAGGCAGCACTGGAATGGGGAAGGGCACCACAGGGCTGCTGCTGACTGAAGATGCTCTTAGCACTGCCCTGCAGCACCTGGGGATGGTGCACACGTGGCACTGGCTGAGCCCCAGCAAGCACCCTGCCTGTCAGCTGGGCTGAGCTGGGTGAAGCAACCCCGTTCAGGGACCCAGGCCCAGCAGGGCATAGCTCTGCTGCTTTCTCCCCAGGCCAAGCTGAGCCTTTAGAAAAAGATGCTCACGTTGTGTAATTGGATGTAAGCTACAAAATAAATCCATTGTATGACTGGGAAGGGAATAAACCAGAGCATTTCCTACCTGCAGCCTCATGAGTCATTGCAGTGCACAGGCGGGGTGAGCAGGGCAGGAGGGTCCTGTCAGGGCTCTGTTGGTGTCCATCGCAGGCAGCGGGGATGTGGTGTACCTGGTGTAGGGAACCTGCTTTGGCAGGGGGGTTGACTCAGTGATCTCTGGAGGTCCCTTCCAACCCCTACGATTCTGTGATTCTGTGGTGCAGGCACTGAGTTGCGCCCAAGGGCTGGGGTGACCTCAACAGCAGTCAGAGGTAGAGCAAGGAGGGCTCCCAAGTGCAGGAAACAAGATAGCAGGGAAAATGGTAACTGGGCTGTGCCTATGCACAGCTGTTTGCATTCTTCTGCTATCCACGTGCTTGGCAGCAGCATTTCTCTGTGGCATGACCCAGGCATGGGGTGCTGCCCAGGGCCACACACTGACCCCTCAGCTGCCCAAATCCCTGTATCACAGAGGCAGTGATGTTAAAAAAAAAAGAAAAAGAAGAAGAAAAAAAGACTTTTTAATTGTACATCAGACATATTAATTACAACTCAGATATAACAAGAGTTGGTTATTACAAGCAGCAGCCTGAAACCATAAATCTTTAGAAGGTGCATAGAGTCATTTATAATATCTATTATAACTAATGCAAAATATATTCTGAAACAAAAATACTTTTAAAGGCTCCATATTCAGTTCTCTGCAATAGGCCAGGAGGAGAGGAGAGGGAGAGGAGGAGGATGAGGAGGGAGCTGCTGAGCTCACCCATGCACATCTCATGGGATTGGTCTGGGCACAGCTCCTGGCAGCCCCCAGCCATCCAGGCAGTAACTGAAATAGTCACCTGGGCTCCATAGGCACTCATGATGTGGAAACGTGCTCCCCTGGTGACCAACCTGGGCTGGGTGGGTGGGCCCAGCACCAGGCAACACTGGGGCCTCTCAGAGGCGGCTCCATTCAGATGAACAGATGCAAACCGTGCTGTGGCTGCAGCTGAACAGAGCTCAGCACACAGCTCTGCACCGAGCACTGCGCCAGCGCACGGCCCCGGTGGTACAGCATGAAGGCACTGCAGGGCTTTGCACTGCTGTGCCCAGTGCTCGGGGTGTTGCAGCTCACGCCCAGCCCATGCCATGGGCAGCACCCACACTGCGTGTCCCACTGCCTCGCTGCAGCAGTGGAGCTGTTCTGCAGGTCTGTGCTTTACGGGTACTGTTTGCAATCTGCTCTCTCACGCCGATGGATTTTCACCTTTATACAACATGAGGCAGCACGCTGCTTTGCTCCCCACACCCTCGCTGTACTTTGACAGAGTGAATCATTTCAGTACTTCTGCAATAAAACAGCTTTTTCCGTTCATCCCCTGGCTGGCAGACCACGAACACGCGGAGAAACGATGCTACTGCAGGAGCACGCGGCTCAGCCGGGGGGGATGGGGCAGAGCAGCACACAAACACCAGCATATCTTAGAAAGAACCTAACCAGTACATCTGAGAGTAGAATTTTTTTTAACAAAAGTTCACCCCTGAACAAAGTGACCGTATTGCTTTAGACAAAAAGGGGTTCTCGTTCTCCTTCGGTGTAGAAAACCAGAGTGAAGCAGCAGCATGCCCACAGCAGGGACAGCCCCATGGGCAGGGGAGCACCCCGCTGCCTTTTTGGTTTCTTGGCTGGTTTGGCACTGCAGGACGGGCATCTCTGAGGGGATGAAGAGCAGTCCGGGTGGTGCCTGCTCTGGTTTAAGGCACGCGCGTGTGTTTGGCTGAGCTGTGCCAAGAGGTGATTGTTGGGATGGGGAACGCAGCACATCCAGGCCCTGGGATGGGGTCTGAGAAATGTGTAGGGTGTCCTCCCCTCAAAGCAAATCACATTCCTCAGATGAATGGGCTTGGCAGGAGAAGGAAAAGCCCACGCAAGGGCTGTGGCATCACCTACCATTTCCTATGGTGTAGGGATGAGCCATTGGGCTCCACAGTGGGACAGCAGTGGTGCTCCAGCCTGGGTCCCTGCAAGACTGCTGCTCCAGCCTGGACGTGGTGCTCCAGGAGGGGCCTGAGCTGCCCCACTCCTCCGGTGCTTCTCATGTGACCGAAGGCCGAAGCATGGCTCTTTGCATATACGTGGCCAATAAACAACAATTGTCAAAGGAATACAATAAAAAGGCTGAGGGGATCCACCCCTCACAGTTCCATGCAGCCAGGGTGCCAAGCACAGGGCATCCTTCTCCTCCTCCTCCTCTTCCTCTTCCTCCTCTGTTGCTCCAAAGCCTGGCTGCACCCAAGGGCTCCGCTGTCAGCTCCAGAAAAGACATTGGGACCAGAGGGACGGTGGCTCAGTAGGGGGTGGTCCCTTCCCACTCCACCAGGTACTGCACTTTGCCCTCCAGCGTCACACGCCGTGCCAGCACCTGGTACTTCTCCCCGCACACCAGCCGCCCCGCTGCCCCGAAGTAGCTGCTGATGGACGACTTGAGGTGTGAAAGCGAGGAGTCGTCCTCACTGATGCTCTCGAAGGTGTGGCTGTCAATGCCATCATCCGGCCGCTCAGGCCCACACGTCACCTCGCTGCCCTGGGGGCTGCACACCGCCGGCTGCCTGCCTGCTGCCCCGCTGCCACGCTTGGGTCGTGCTGAGGGGGGGGTCAGAACTGTCTGCTTGCGCTTACGGCTGCCCACCGTCCTCCGGCTGCGGGACAGGGAGAGAGGCAATGGGGTGCTGTGAGGGGAGACAGAAGATCCTTAGGAAGGGGGTGAAGAGGCCACAGCCCTCACCTGGACTCGCAGGACAGGCTGGTGGTGGCTGAGCCTGAGGTGCTGACGGCATCCGTGGAGTCCACGTCGGAAAGGAAGGTCTGCCCCGAGCTGGCACTGGGATGGAGGCAGCGTCGGCCCCGCGGCCCCGCACCTCAGAGCTCCCCCAGCACCACGGCTGGGCAGCACTCACCTCTTCAGGCTCTGAATCTCATCCAGTGTGAAGTCAAAGATGCTGGCCAGGTGGTGGTTGGTGCTCCAGGCAGAAGTGAAGTCGCTCTGCACCACAAAAACCAGCACCTCAACACCACACAGCGGCTCGGAACCTTCTGCCCGGCCACCACAGCACTCCCTCCTCCCATGACCGTCCCACAGCCCACAGGGACTCACGCTGGGGATGGCATCCTCCAGCAGGAACTTGGCCCTCTTCCGCCGCACCGCACGCCGCTTCTGCTGCTGGAGCTGCCCTGGGAGCAGGCTGCAAGGCGAGATGTAGGGTGAGATGCAGGGCTGGGGCTGCGTAACGGTGCTGTGTAGCACCCACCTGTCCTTGTGGCCGGCCGTGCAGCACCCACTCACCTGTCCTTGTGCACATATCTGCTCTTCCCTCTCCTCTTCAGCTCACAGGACCCCCTCTCGCCCGGCGCCTTCTCCGGCAGCACTTTGCTGGGGGGGTTCGGCGGGACGCGGATCCGCAGGCGGAAGATGCATTTCTTCTTCTTGATCTCCTTCCCACAGAGAAACCTGGGGAGGAAGCAGGTTTCAGCCTGCGGGGACAAATGGACCCCAAGAGGGCAGGAGCACTCCGTGCACTGTTCCATTCCCAGCCCAGCACTCACCTGCTCTTGTAGCTGTTGAGGGCATTGAGCAGGTGGGGGCCGCGCTCGGACACAGGGGTGCCGGTCAGCTGCAGGGAGACACCAGCCTGAGCTCCTCGGGGCAGGACGGCCACCCTGAGCCCTTCCCCTTCTGGCCTCCTGCTCCCCGTGTCCCTGAGATTCTGACCCTTCACACCCAACACCTACAGGCATTACCTTCCCGAGCTGCAGAGGGTCCCAGTGGTGGTTCACAAAGGCGAGGATCTCCTCGAAGTCGAAGTACTTCTTCTTGCTCTGCACGCCCAGGTTGTACAGGGCGAGATGGACCACGTCCACCCTGTGGGAGCAACCGAGGCCAGCAGGTCAGTGAGCAGTGAGCAGCCCACACACAGCAATGCTGGCCCAGGGCACAGCACGACTACAGCAGCTCTGTGCCTTGAGACCCCACAGCAGCCCTGAGGTCAGAAGCCCAAGGATGTGCCAGTCCCAGGACGGACACCCACTGCTGCAGCCTCCTACCAAGCTCCAGCCATGCATTCTCGCTGCACTCAAGTATGAGAGCAGGTTGGCTCTTACTCACATGTAGACTGCTTACAAAACAGTCTCTGCTGCAGGACTTCACACTTGCATCTCCAAAAGTGAAAGCCAAGCAACATGTCCTGCAGGATTTCCCTTCTCCTGCACCCAGTGCTGCTCTGTGCAACACCCCAGTGCAGATAGCACTGTTAGGATATTTTACAAAGTGCTTTCAGATCATCAAGGTGCACTATAAAGTAGCACAAAAACTTATAATTTATCTCAAAACTTGATGGCTCATTCCCAAATTGCTTTTTGCCTGGTGAAGGCGTGCTTTGACTCCCTGACAGCACAGCACAGCACGCTGGTGCCCCACGAGCCCATTGGGGATCCGGCACAGCACAACGGAGCCACGGCCATTTCTCACCATCGCAGAGGAAGGCGCTTGATGTATTCAGGTCCCTGGTTGCACACAGAGCAGAAAAACACATAGAACCTGGAAAAGAATGAGGATGGAGAGCATAAGGGGGGTGGGATCACCCCGCAAGGATGAGCACCTGCCCTAATGTGGAGATGCAGCTGGAAGCTGTGGGGCATGGGGACGTACCGATCCCCGAACATCATGGGGTCACTGAGGCACTGAGTGCAGGCTTCATGGAACCACTGCCGGCAGCGGTAGCACTGCAGCATCTTCAGGTACCACCTGGGGAGGGAGAGGAGCCGGTGCCAGGGAGGTCAGTGTGAGCAGCCCCAGCCAGGAATGTGAACCCTCACTGGCAAGGAGCTGCATGCAGACAGTGCAGGGCAGAGCGGGCAGCCGAGCCATCAGAGAATGGCTGTGCAAGCAGAGACCCTCTCTTGGAGGAAAAACACCCATGAAACAGAGCAGGACGGCCCCTGAGCAGGCAGTGCTTACTCGCCAGGGCCCCCGCAGTAGCAGTAGCACTGCTGCTGGTTGGTGCGGTGCGGAGAGTCCCACTCCAGCAGGTCAGGGTTGTAGGACAGCACCATCTTGACGGCTTGCAGCGTCTTGGCAATGGCTCCCTTCTTCAGGGCACCCCCCTTCTGCAGGAGCCAGAAGCACAGGGTCAGGGCTGAGACCGCAGCCCACCCACAGCGCCCCGCAGCCCCACTCACCCGCACAGCCAGGGCGAAGATGCAGCGGCGGCAGAACCACGGTGTCCCCAGCGGGCCCTCACTGCTGCTTGCCACCGGGACATGGCACTGCTGATGGTAACCTATGGGACAGCTCAGGTCAGCACTACCAAGCTGGCCGCACACGTGCAGGATGCAGCAGGACACAGAGCCATGCGCCCGCACTCACCCAGCCCGCATTTCCCACAGATGAGGATTTCGTTCCTGGGCCCTGATGTCTTTCCCAGGCAAATGTTGCATTTGGGTTCCTCCCCGGGGACGCCGGCTGCAGGATGGAGAAAGTGGTGATGGCCCTACAGTGCTGCCTGCGGCACATGGGCTTCCAGGAGCAGTGAGCAGGGCACGACGGGGTGGCTCTCACCATGCTGGATGTCCTTCCAGAGGACCCAGTACTTGGAGTTGTCCTCAAACGTCACCAGGCAGCTCTGCTTGGAGCCGCTCACCTGCAGGGACAGAGCACAAAGAACCAATGAACGCCTGCTTCCATTGCCTGCACTCTCTTCTTTCCCCAGTGCCATTTTCCCTATCTCTCAGAGCAGCAGGAAGGCAGGTTCCAGGGCAGATACCCAGCTAGGACATCAATCCCAGTCACTCCAAGGACCACAGTCCCTTCACAGCGCAGGCCAGCACGCTGCGAGCTGCCCCAGAGAACAGCACCTGCACCAGGTGCACTTTGGATGCCCTCTTACCCTTCTAAATTCCCTCTTTACTCTTCTGTGCGCCAACTTTACCCTTCTGGATGCCCACTTAAGCCATCTGGATGCTTTCTTACCCTTTTGGACGCCCATTTACCCTTCCGGATGCCCTCTTTACCCTTTTGATCTTCCCCAGGTAGTACAGCCCATCGGTCCAGCGGCACAGCACGTACTGCCCCTCGCTCAGCTCCCTGCAGCTGCTCCCCCTGCGCCCGGCAGCCCCGTGCACGTCCCGGGTGATGGAGTTCAGCGTCCCGTTCTCCATGAGCAGAGCCTGCGGGGACGGAGGCGATCTCCCATCAGCAGCGGCGCGATGTGCCCGCGGGCCGAGCGAGGCGCCCGCTCCGTAAGCACGGGGTTCGCCCGGACGCTCGCAGCATCGGCAGCTTTAAATCGAACGCGAAGTCGAGTTGACGATTTCCTTCTGCAGTTTTACCAACGGGACCGCTGGGGGAGCGGGGAGCAGCGCGGGCGGCAGCGGATGAAACCGAGCGGCCGCGTTTCGCCGCCGCCGAGGGCTCCGAGCGCGGGACAGAACCCCGATGCCGGCAGCACCGCCCCGATGTCACTTTACCACCTCGGGGCTCCGTGCGGGGCCCTCACGCCGCGGATCGCAGCGCCGCTGGTCGAAGCGATCCGAGCGCCGTGCCGCCCGGGCTGAGCCCCGCGGGGCCGCCGCCCAACTCGGGGACAGCGCGGTGCCGCCGGACGGAGCCGAGCTCCGGGCTCCGGGCACAGCCGCACAGCGGCAGCGGCCGCGCGTCACCGCACGGAGCTCAGCGCCGCCGCGCCGAGAGGCTCCGAGCACCGCGGCGGGCGAAGCCACGCACCGCTGCCGGGACCGCGCCGGGAACCGGATCCGCAGCGCCGCTCCGGGACCCCACCAGCACCGGGAGCGGCGGCACCTGCCGGGCGGGAGCTCCGCGGGCGGCCCCGCAGCCGCGAGACCCTCCGCCATTGGTTCATTCAAAGGCGCTGCGGCGCCGGTCCGTCCCGTCCCGTCCCGTCCCGCCCGGCCCCGCCGCCCCGGCCGCCTCCCGCCGCTCCGCTCCGCGCCGCGCCGCGCCGCGCCG